>KV424880.1:0-20117 GCA_001632445.1 Peniophora sp. CONT | reverse complement strand
AGGCGACGTGGAAGCCGTGACGCATCAGTGACAGACAAATAGGTGCAAAGAGAGAAACTTTTCGACGCGATTTCACGTCATTATGCAAAGCGCTGTAACGAGATGAACGATAGTGCGTCGCCAAGTTCAGATTCGGATGTACCCGCGCCAGAGCAGCCCTACACTAAGTCATTCCCGCCAGCGGTCTTTTAGAGATACTCGTCGTATAGTTGGGTACGATTGATTGCAGCCCTTTGACCCGCTCAGCACCCTGTAACACTCCCCGGAAGTATCCCAGAGGGTATAAGGCGTAAAAATTGGATTCGCACGCTATCGCAACGGGTTCCCGTCATCCCGTGGCTGTTGACTGCAACAGGTGAGGATCGCTCAAGGTGTGCGCCGTGCGCGTCTTGGCCTTGACGCGTGACGTCACGCGTCGACCCCATCCTCGGATTCTCGAGACCTCGACTTGCTCGCCCGTACGATCATAGCAGGCAGTACGCAGGTGCCAAGCTATCCATAAAGCTTTATATGCCAAAGTGTGGCGATGCGAGTACATATCAGTAGCCAAGAGGAACAGCCACGACCGTCGATTCGCAACGAGTGTCTCAATGTCGCCTGAAGCGTTTGCGGGGCAGCGCAATGCCTGCGATCGTAAGAGCGAGCAAAAAAGCCACTATGTTTCAGAGTGCAATCCTCTAAGCTGGACTCGAACCAGCGGCCTCGGGGATAAATCCAGTGCTACCGCCCATATCCTCCCCGCGCTCTGCCACTGAGCTATCAGAGGGTACAAACCGTACCGTCCAGCTTAGACGGGTGCGCGACGTGCGAGATACAACTGTGAGTATGTGCGCGCAGTACAAGAACCCTACAAGCACAGACATACACATATCATTCCAGCTCATCTACATACTCCTCGCTCCGGCTCTACTCCTCCCTGGCTCTCTTCGCACCACCCCCACTCCCTCTGCCGCTGGCTCTCGGCGTCTACTTGCCGCTCACACCCGCAAACTTCCAGTTCACCCATTATACCAATCACCAAGCCACCTCATCCACCCCTCCCCCATCATCGCCTGCTGCGCCGAGCGAATACAGGTTCGACGCGCCAAGATGCCGTTGGAAATTCCCAGGTTCTGGCGGAACCTCGCCAATTCTCTGTCGCCTGGGTCGAAGTAGGAATCACCATCCCAGTAAACGAAGATGACATACGCCGATGTGCGGTAGTACGGTGATAAGAGCATGCCGAATGGAAGAGGTCATGTCGAGAGATCGGGTAGAAGGGGCAGCCGTATGGAACATGTGAGAGACGCGCGCGTTTCAAGGCATATGATGAGTTGTGGGACGGATTCGGGGAGCGCGAGCGCTCGGTGTCGTGGGGTGCAGATGCTTTCGAGGCGCACTGGTGAGGGTCCTACTGTATATCTCACCAGTCAGGATCGTCATGTGGGATATTTAGAGCAAATGACATACCTTGGCGGGCATGCGTGGTCACTGCAGTAGTCTGCCGCTGCTTTCTTCACAGGAAGCAGCGTTTGAATCGACGTTTTGAGTCGATCGACCGTCATTATCGCGGCGTGCGATTGTTGCCGCGTAAGTCTGCACTGCGGTCTAACAAGCATATACAGGCATCCAGGCCACTATCCCGAAGGATGGGACAGCACAAACTCTCATTCAACTGTCGTATGCGCTGACTCGAGCTTTCACCAGATTTAGCCGCTGATCCCAAGTCAATGTAAGCACATCCAAGAATAACCTCGGCGCGTTCCCAAGCTATTCGTAGAGTAGCTGTCCTATATTTGTCACAACACGCCGCAGTAGGATGGTACGAGGCGCCCGGAGAACACGGCCGTTGGACAAGCGCCCGTTCTGGCCGTCATACGCGAGGTGGCTGAATGGAGTTGTACTATGTAGTCGGAACTTGTCGGGTTTGAGGGAGGTGTAGAGGTTGCATGTCCGTAGCGTAGCGGCGCGCATGTTAAGGCAGATGGGAATCTATGCCGCTGGAGGGGAAGTGCTGCAGGGCCCACGAAGCTCGAAGACGCGCCGTGCGAGTGCAAGCCTGTTGATGACGCGCGAGCGACGTCGATGAAGAGCAAGAACGGTCAAAGCGTGCCGATTGTCGTGCGAGGCCTGGCAGAGGAATGCCATGGGATGTGTGCGGGTCCGAGGATATCGAAACAAACATCCGAGACAGGCCAGGGCTTCTCGCAGTTACGTGCGCGGCGACTGTATGTATTATAGGTCGACCAAGTATAGATACATTGCAAGAGCGGCCAAGTTGAATGCGTCTATTCTCGCATATGGCGAGTACGGAAATAAAAATGGGGGGAAGGGAAGCAGCGGGCCTGCGGATTTGCATGGCGGGCGGATATTATGGATCCGGGTCGGGGGGGAGCGTGCCTTTCCGTGGTGTTGATGAGCCCGGTCCAGCTCGCGCCCTCCTTCGCACCCAACACCCGCCTGCTCTGCCAAGCCCTCCGTCGCTGCAGCCAAGAGAACGACCGAGCGTGCATTCTGTTCCAACAAAAGAAAGCAAAGCCAGCATGGGACGCAGGAAGATCGAGATCCAGCCCATAACGGTGCGTGTCGTCGTCGTCGTCCCCCGTCCTCCCCTGCGTCCAGCTCTTCGCCAGGGCAGGGCAAGTGTAGTTGTATGGAGGAGTACTGATGGAGGCAATGCTTTATATCGTCACAGAACGAGCGGAACCGTGCGGTGACCTTTTTAAAGGTATGCCAAGCCTTTCCTGCACGCTGTTTTTGGGTACACCGCTGACGGCTTGCTGTGATCCCTCCCAATTCAACTTCGCCACTCGCCATCATCATGTCAACTACTACTATTAGAGGAAGCAAGGCCTGTTCAAGAAGGCGTACGAGCTCGGCGTGCTCTGCAGCGTCGACGTCGCCGTCATCATTTTCGGTGCGTCGTGGGTCTATTTCTGGACGACAAGTCTTGGCTGACTTGAGGCTGGCGATAGAGCGTAGGCAGGGCTCCGAGAAGCTCTTCCAGTACTCCTCGGGCGACGCTCAGGCTATAATAAACAAGCAGGCTCGCGTACGTCTTACTAATCGTCATTGTTGCTTTGTCGTCGTCGTTTACTAAGGGGCGTGGTGCACAGTTCGAAGGCGAGCGTAGTTTGCAAGGTCCCGCCGACTTTAATGGCTCTGCGCCTGGCGGTAAAGGAGGTGCCGCCAATGACGACGATGAGGACGACGAAGGCGATGGCGAGGCCGACGAGCTCGCCGCTCAGCCTCAGCCCGCGACGCCCGCTTCGTCCTCGGCGCCAGCTGCCCCTGCACCGGCCAAGTCCAAAGGCAAGGCCAAGGCTCCTGCACCGGCAACCTCCGCCTCGAGAACTACGATCAAGACAGAATCGCCTACGGTGACCATATCGAACGAAGTATGTTTACCATCTTCAATATTTAAGATATTCGACCCTGATCACGAAACTATAGGAGCATCCCCCGCCGTCGCCTACCGCTTCGTCGACGCCTTCTCCTCCGTCCGCGCCCCATCGCGCCTCGACCTCGAGCGCACCTCGCGACGCTGAGCGCACTCACCGCTCCAAGGACAAAGACCGCACCGAAGCTCCCCGCGCCCGTTCACGCTCTCCCGGTCCACCCCGCGGTACATCCTACCCATCCAAACGCGCTCGTCTCTCTCCACCTCCTTCAGGCTATCCCTTCCGTATGGACCTTGATCTATCAACATTACCTCCTCCAATGAGTCTAGGCCTCGGAATGTCTATCCCACCATACTACCATCCACACGCCCATCATCCACATCGATCCTACCCACCACCACCACCACCAGGATCACAGCACTACGCACCTCCATACCCATACACCCCCGACGCCTACCATCTCCCTCGTATTTCGCACCCGCAAGGCCCGTCGAGACGTACAAAACGCTCCGCAGAGGAGATCTTGGCAGATTGTTGGAACGGTATCCCTTCAGCCAATCAAGCTGCCGAACTAGCTAGTCTACTCGAACCTCCGGACCCAAACGAGCCCTTAGACTTCGATTGGCCCGTCAGCACTCCTCATTCGTATGGTACGAGCGGATTTGGATCTGGAGGAGGAGGGAGAGTTGATGATCCGACGGGGTGGTTGGAACTGTTGGGCGGGCTGGATCCGCCTATGAGGTCTACGGGTGGGGGATCGAGGGAGACGCCTAGGGCTAGTGGAAGTGGAAGTGGTGGGGCGAAGAGGGCTAGGGCCGAAGAGTCTGGTGAAGAGTAGACGGCTTGAGATTGATGGTGGACTCGTGCTTTGATGTTTGGACTCTGCTGTAGGCTCACTATGGACGAGCGCATGCTTCGATCTACGACTTGTAGAAATGTGAAATGGACATACTTGCTTTTTCACTCCTCCGTCCGTATAGGTATAGGTCGAACGGTACGGTGTGTACCCTCTGATAGCTCAGCGGAAGAGCGCGGGGAGTATATCCAAAGGAAGGGTATCGACACATTTATCCCCGAGGTCGTTGGTTCGACTCCAGCCCAGAGGGTCGTCCTCCTGTAAGCGTGCTTTTTTCTGTCTACAGTCGCGGTTGCGTTTCGGCGCTTCGGTTGACACTGACAGGCGCGGGCGTAGCTTTGGAGGCCAAGGTTTGGCATTGCGAGAACGCATACGTTGCCCCTCTGGCGCCTATCAATTTCACTCTAGTTTCTATGAACGTATCTAATGATCTGAGCAACGTATTATTAGCGTCTGGCCAACCCTCGCCATGATTGTGCGGACGCGTATTGGCTGACTGGCAGCTGGCATAATTGCCATAATCGGACGCGCTGACGCGTGACGTCACGCGTCAAATCCAAAACGCCCTCGAGGCTCGACTCCACCGCGCGTCTTCGTCAGATGCTTTTAGTGAACGCCACGGGTCGTCCAAACCCACGGGTTGCGGGGACGGGGTTCGACGGGGACGGGGACGGGGCTGGCGAGGCGCACCCGCGCCCAACCCGTCAGCCCCGCGGGGTAGGCTGGGTAGGCGGCCACGAGCGATTTCCGCGCCGCCATGGCTGGGTATACTCCCCGTACTCCCCATACGCCCTTCTGAGAGGCTCTAAGAAGCTCTCTACGATGTAGCGAAGCTTCAGACTAGGGTTCAGCGAGTGCAAACCCGTCGAACCCGCCTCCCGTCCCCGTGGGAAAGCGAACCCGTTCCCGTCTGCGCGGGGACGGGGACGGGTCGTCTCACGCGACCCTACGGGCACCCCGTGGCGTACACTAGATGCTTTCGGCCATCATGAGCACCCATAGCGTGCTACGATTACCCTCCTCATTAGGAGGTGTGCATTACGAGGTGTGGCGAATCATTCTCGGTTCGGCCGGCTCCGAGCAAGGTCGCGGGGCCGCGGCTGGCGGCAACCGTCTCGTTGACTTGCCTTCCACCTCGTCTTCGGCCATTTTCAGTACGATTTGCATGACGATATTCAATCTGATACAGCAGTTACCCAACACTTCTGTCATTTTGCGACTTGTCCCTGGTTGCACTACTGCTGAATGCTCACAGGACCGGCCGTTATTTGAGTTGTTCTTTGGGACTGCAAACCGACGCATCCTTGCGATTCTAGAGAGCCGCCCACTTCAAATCCCGGAACTATGGTATCCGAATTCCTTGGACACTGTTCCTCTTACTACATGTTCAGCATGGAAGTCATCTGACAGCCACCTCGTCGTCGTGGACCATGCCCATATGTATGTAGATCACGCGAGCGTCGTCGGACATGGCGAGGCAAAACCAGCATATATGCGTTCCACATCTATGAGAAGAGTAGGTTAGCTTCCCCCAGCAATGACGTCGAGACAGGTATTAGTGGGGCGAGTGACGCACCCTGCACACTCTACGTGGTGACATCCTTCTACCTTGTAAATTGGTATCCTGCACTGCGGGCAGCGCTTCACGTCCCCACCCTGAGCATGCATCCACTCGTCAAAGACTCGTTCCTGTTCCACTGAATTGCGCAATGAGCGATTCTCCTTGCAATTTTGAGTTCCGTGTCCCTCTAGATGACACGCCGGGCATAGCACTAAAAGACAGCCTGGACATTGTATAGGTTCTGGTTGGGGATCATCTGGCGCACAAACACGATATAGTTTCTCGCAACCAGGTGTCGGACAGTTCCTGAGCTCAGTGGGGTGTTGCGAGACGTATAATGCAAATGTCCTTTCAAGTAGACGCATGAACGTGGGAGGGTGAAGGAAGCGTTTTATAAGCGGGATGGCAATGGGGACATTGCAATGCCCCTCATCTCCCAAGCACATCAGCGAAGGTTTAGGGAAATCCAACGCGTGCATGATCAAACGGCGTAGACACGGTGAGCAGTATGTATGTCCGCATCCTAGTTTCACGCCGGGCGCGTTGACGACATCGAGACATATAGGGCAAATGCCACTGCTAGGAAACGGCAATATCGCCTTGATACGTGATGCCTCTAAGATGATGCGTGTGGATATATATTGACTTTCATATCCCCCCGACGTAGCCAGTACGTTGGCAGCGGGATCAAAGTGTACATTCTCCGAACCCAAAAGCTCGCGGAGCTCAGGCAGCCCCTGGGCCACAAAGGACTGCATGGATGCACTAGGTATTTTGATTATGAATGGACGAGTAGACAGACGAGCGATCTTATGTGTAATCATCGTGCGCGCAGAACTGATTGCTTGAGAGCTCCCGTACAGGCTAATCTGGCGCAGACGCCGATCAACACAGATGTATGCGCCACTCTTGGCCATGACTCCAGAAATAAAGGCGCTGATTGAGCGCTCCCTAAATCGATCGTGCCAGCCAACCAGTTTCTCTCCGGCTGCAAGAGCCTCGGCACGTATCTTCATTGCACCAACAGCCTGAGGATCTGTTCCGGTCACAGTGAGGCGCACATCTGAAGTGTCACGAATACGTAACTTGACAAGGCTGCATTGAGTCCTGTCGTAATCGCGTATCGAGTGCTTTAGATCGACCCATTGCGACAACTGAGCAGCATACTGTGCAGCGGGTATGGCTATGGCGTACTTGGGTACGGAGAAAGAGACATCAAAGAAGAGGCCGCCTAGCAAAGTGCGACCATTGAGGTAATCGTAAACTCTCGTTACAATGTCTTCTGACGAGAAACGCGCACAGAACTGCGGCATCCCCTCCAATGCGCCATCGGTGATGCTCACTGGCTCCAATGATACTATGTCGGAAGGAGTACAACCAGAAGAGCTCAGAGCAGAACGAATGACCTCAAGATCACTAGGCGTACTAGTCGCGCGGACGGATGAGGCATGAGGTCCAGCAAGACTGAACACCTCGGCATAGGTGATGGAAGTAGGAAGATTTCTGATCCTTATAGATTCAAGTGCGATATTTTCGGGGTGGCCAGGAGGTGGGGCAAGCCTCTCAACGCAAAGCCGACGGCCGAAGTAAGTATATCCATTCAACTGCTTGACTTTTTGATCTATGATGTCGATAGGCGTCTCAGAACTGTACGACACCACATAGCACGTAGAGATCGGGCGCCAGGAGATGAAAGCTTCTCGAACAAGCGAAATCATTCCTCCGGGTGGTGTGTATGGTTGGACTTCGAAGGAGAGTCGATGGTCTCGAAATTCTATCCCTTGTAGTCCAGCAGATAGCGCGCGTCCCCACTCAATGTCCATCACCATCCTCACGTCCCGGGTCCCGTCCGAAAGCACCTCGTTGTGCGCGAGGTAGAGACGAGCTTGGTCAACGGCCGTACCGCCTTGTTGCGTGAAAAGTGCAAAAATATCTTTATCAGAGGCATCGACCGGAAGGCCGCTGACACGAACAACACAGGCCTCAAAGCCAGTGATGAAGCCCAGAACCTGCAGCCCCGCCCCGAAAGTGACAATTGAGCCAAGGAACGTCCGCTGCGTTGTCGCTGAAGCATCATGATCAGCCTGTTTCTGCAGTCTGGCGCGCTCTTCGTCCTCGAGAGCACGACGTTGATCCGTGGTGAAATCTGAGAAGCGTTCTATATCTCCTTCTTCCCAAAGGCGTGCCTGTCGTTTGAGCTTGCGCTTGCCGCTGGCTTCCAAGGGACCGCTTAAATGTCCCGGAAGTGCGCTCAACGCAACCACAGAGCGTGGTCCCGTGGACTGAGCGGTCCCAGGAGAAGGAGATGCTTCGACAGGTAGGTCAGCATCGGCACTGTTTGTCTCTGTACGTTTGGTAAGTAACCTTTTTCTGAAGACAGCCAGGAGAACCCCTGTCTCCTTCAAACGCGCACCTGGTACTCGTAGTGTAATAGGGCACGTCAAAATGATGCGGCAGGGAGGGTCTCTAAGAGATATTGGCTTGAATCATGCACGTCAGCTCATTTCTTCGTTGACCCCTTCCAGTGAAATCTACTGACATTGCGATAAGCGTCACTTGTATCCCTATCTCGTTCGGATGACGATCCCGTCGTGAACGGCCACGTAATCCTGAGCGGCTGAGACGCCAGTCTTCGAGGGCCGCGTAGGCACGAAGAGATGCTCGACGAGGAGCCAGTATCGGCAGGTGACGAACGTGATGGCATTGGCTTGCAATATTTCCGTTCTATTATGCGGGAAAATAAGTCCAGGTTCAGTAAGGGCAACAAGAGATCGTTACAGTCAGCGGCCAAGTGCGGCTTTATAGAAAACGCGGGCGAGTATCCGGACAACAGAATCGAATTGGCATAGTTGGTGAGATACCCAGGTAATACGAGACTTTGCGAAGCACGACTACGAGAATTGCATGTCCTCGCCTTGCCATGTACACCAACACATCTCCACGGGCGCAGGCGCCACTACACATCGGGCGCTTCCGTCGCACGTTGACCCAATTCATGCAGGTACAGCGATAGCCTTCTGTACGCCCGGTACATGTGTGGGCCCATGGTAGACGCGAGTAAGGCGCCATCCTGCACTCTCAAGAAGCGCTCGAAGCTGTGTCACCGTCCGTTCCTTGCCATTCAAGGTCGCAAGCATCTACAGACATCATCAGCCACAAGCCATTGCTAGACCTCCTGGTACGCACCCTCAGATCAGTTAAGTACTGCGTAGCGCTGAGCGCAGGAAGCAACGGTGATGGCGGCAATGTCCTAGCCGCGCCGGGGACATCAGGAGCCTCATCATCTGGGCTGAGATACCGAATCAGACTATCGACGATGACCAACTCAGTATGAGGCGCTGCGGCCTCGCGCAGCCGCTTCAAGATGCCCTGCGCTGGCTCGTCCGCCCAATCGTGCAGGATAGCACTTAGGAGAAAGACGCGTGCGTCCTTCTGCGGCTGGCGGGCAAAGAAGTCGTTGGCTGGAGATGCATGAGCTTGACGTTCGCAGAGTGGGCTCCCGGGCCGAAGTCATTCACCTTGCAGGACGACGCGTCCAGACGACACTGCGTCAGGCATGTCGGACCAGAACTTGATATTCGAGTGAGTTTGAGGGCGAACTTGAGAGGACGGTCCTGCATATTACACACCTCCACTGCCGCCTCCACGACGGGTGCACGGTCTTGTACAACGATCTTCAAATGCGGATGTGCGCGAACAATCTTCTTTCCTTGCGTACCAACGCCTCCACCAACGTCAACGACGACCGAGCCGTTCTCAAGACCCGCCCAGTCGTACCCTTGAAGGACCGCGTCTGGTGGTATGATCGTCTTGCCGGCCTCCATCGCCTTGGTGCAGCGGACCTGAGGGTTTGATTGGGTTAGGTCACTATGCCAAGGCTGGACCCCTCTTGACGTACTAGCTGAAGCTTGTTCTCGGGTAGGTCATACCTGTATGACGATTCAGCACGACCTGACTATGATGCAGATGCACTTCGTACCAGTCCCACACACTGAGTGTCGTGCCAAAAGCACGATTGAAGGCCGTTTCGTCCTTGTTTGAAGGCGACGGAGAAAGCAACACGTCAGCCAAGAACGAATGCGCCGTCATGGGCTCAGACACCAAGTGCTCGAGCGCGGCGGAAAGACCATGGGTGCCATCGTGCTTTGCCATGGGACTGCGTGATGCATCAGAGCTCTACTCTTGACACAGACAGTCGAGGTAGTCAAGACGTACTTTGCACGGATATCTGCGACGCGCTTCCCTGTATCCAGAAGCGCGCTGGCCACGTTGTGTGCGAATACGTCGGGGGAGACTTCCACAAAGATGTAATGCGCGCAAAGGACGCGCAGCACTCTTGCTGTTTCAATAGACGTGAACACCAAGTCTCCCCTATATGAATGTACGCAGGTCGTACCAAGTTTGTCTGCATCTATGCCGCATTCCTTGGCAATAACCTTCACATCCGCACCCTGCCCATCAGCGTTCTCCCGCACCGCTTCCGCGACATTCCCTTTGGTCACTGTAGCCAGCGCGGCCGGGACGCCTACGGCCATGGCCGAATGAGCAAGCCACATCATCGGTCCACCAAGCGCGGCAACAAGTTGTGTGGCTGCAGCACATCCTATCGAACTTGCAGCGACGACCTCGGGCAGGCGGCGAGGAGCCTGCGCGGCCAAAGTGGTGGGACCGCGAGTCGACGGAAATGTAGTGCCATGCGCGGCCATGGCAGCTTCGACCTGGTCGACAGACTCCGTTATGAGCTTGGCAAGAGAGCGTAGCTCAGCAAGACCATCGAGAGAGGCAGCGGTATCTTTTGTGTTACAATGTTAGCAAGACGAGTGCAGTAGACTAACCCTGGAGATGGACTCACCAGTCATATCTTACTAAGATGCTTGAGGCTTAACGGCTTCGGACGAGATTCAGGAAGCAGTAGGTACTGTCTTGCAACCCAGACCAAGGTCCGTCGCCGCCATAAGTATGCGTGTACAGGAAGGCTACGAATTCTTGTTGACAGCAGCGGCCCGGGTGCAGCCTTACGCGCAAATCTAGCCGAAGACGCGTCTACCAACGGCGACGACGAAGTGTATAGGGAGACTGCGCAACAGATTTCGGTGGTATATGGTGTGAATTACAAGCTGTTCTACAGCTGAGATGACTAAGCAAGTAAACGCGAAAGTATGAGGACCGCATCGATGATAGAAACGAGTAAGTATACGGGACTTGCGGCCGTTATCCCGTATCTGTAGAGATGAGCTGATCAACTACACGCAATCGACACCGGATAATCGTGTGGAGCCTCTGGATGACGCCGAGAAACGTAGGGACCACGTTGTGAGAGTCGTCGAGTAATGGTGTACGCACAAGGTAGCAGGTGGTATGTAAGTAAACGTCGGTTCTGGCGAGCCGCGAGCGCGCGATCGGACGCGCGCGTGGCCGCCGCCGCTCGGCCTGTCAACGCGTCAACGACAGCTAGTGTTCTTGCTGAGAACCACCACCTGGGTTGCACACTGCATTTTCAAAGAAATGACATGAACCCGTCGAGGCAGCTCTATCGCTGTCATGATCTCCAGGATAGGTGCATGTCTGGATAAAGCCCTAATTCGGACAGGACCTGGCCATGTGATGTAGGACTTCTGAACGTTGAGGCGCCTGCGAAGAGCTCTTGGGGACAGTTCAGCTTCAATCGACAGTACTTTGTCCATACTGAGATACTGAGTCACCCCACCACTAGATGAATCTGGTACTGATCATGCGATTAACGATAACGATGCTCTACGCACCC
This sequence comes from Peniophora sp. CONT, assembly GCA_001632445.1. Taxonomy (NCBI): domain Eukaryota; kingdom Fungi; phylum Basidiomycota; class Agaricomycetes; order Russulales; family Peniophoraceae; genus Peniophora; species Peniophora sp. CONT. Next base: position 8,556 of record KV424880.1, on the reverse strand, counting down.
TGCGTCTTGCTGCCATCTAGCCCTTCAAACTGCTTTGCAAACGGCCATCGACTCTATCAGCCTCCAAAGACGTCGTGTCTTTACCGACAGTACCCTGGAACACTTGTTAGCCATTATCGGGCGGTGCGTCGCATTCACTACCCTATTCCAGTTGGCGGGCGCTAAGTAACAGTACAGTCGCCATGTCTGCAATCTTTATGAAAGGCATATCGTACACATCTGACCACATCCGTGTCAAGCGAACGTTGTCGAAGGAGTTACACAAACATCCCTTCACTGCGTACACCTCATACCCCATCAACTTCCATGTCTGGCTTTTCAAGGACAAGTCCGGACGCGGGCAGCCACACGCGGGCATCGGCATCCTCACGTTACCAACTGCCGAGCTCGGCGAGATATTTTTGAACATGTTCGGACCGAGGAGCATTGGGCCCGGTATTGAGCTGGATGGACGGAAGATCCTGTTCTCGCGCAGCGACAAACCCCCTCGCCCCGATATCGTTGAAAGCATCGCGCACCTTCCCTACCAAGACCCAGCCGTATTGGAAGCTCGCCAGGTTCGCGAAAGCGAATTTTCCAGCAAGAGAGTGCAATTGGCCGCGGTCCAGTTCGGATGGGATTGCCGTGACGATGTATTCTCTTGCGAGTGGGAGTACAAGCCACCAGGCGACCTACCCGGGTACATCGTCTTTAGTGACGACCCGAGAGAACTGCGGGTGCATCTCGAGCAGGACGCCTCCGTTATCATGATTGCCGTTCGAATTCCTAGTGTTGTCGCCATGTCCGCCCACACCTTGCTCGGGCGCGAGCACGCCGTTTGGCTATCCCTGGCCACAGCGCCTCATTACGAGCAGCAAAACAAACCGGCCGTCCATGGTGGCAGCGACTCGGATTTCGCTTCTTTGTTCGCAAGCATTTTCTCCGTTATACCGGACAAACCCGTGCCGCGCCAGCGGCTTCCGTTCTTGCCTCTCAACGATCACGACAGAGTCGTGTCCTTCACCTCGCATGCCCTACGCCTCGTTCTTCGAACGGAAAACGACCTTCAGACCTTCTGGGACCTGGCTGACAGAGCGGAACTACCAAAATTAGGCGATTACCACGTCCCTGTCGAGTCCCGCGCGTTGTTCTCTGTTGGTGCACTTGACCTTCTGAGTGCATGGCAGCGGCGCCAAAGCCTGGGCGTCTCTATGCAGGTCGAAGGCATCATGCGCGCGCTGCTTGTGGATGCGCGCGAGATGTTGGAGCTCAGACCCCATTTGCAGGTCATGGTCAGTCGTCGCGGCGTCCCATACACTGTCGCATTCCTAAAGTATCTCCGTCTCCGCCTGAAAAACTGGTGGTCCGACATGGACGGCGGAGGTTCTATCTTTCAGATTCGGCAGTTCTACGCGCGCGTGCAGCACGATTTTGAGCAACAGACGGCACTTCCTGTACTCGATGCTCGGGACACGGACGTTGTGCAGACGATGCATGTTGTCATCACGCCTACGAGCATGTCCATAGACGGACCCTTTCCCGAAGTCTCGAACCGAGTGCTCAGAGCGTATCCGCGGGAGTACCACGAGTGCTTCTTGCGCGTCACCTTCGCGGAGGAGGGTCGTGTCCCGTACCGCTGGGACCGTAACGTAGACGGGCGGAGCTTCGTCGATAGGCGTGTAGGGTCAGTTCTTCGGCAGGGGCTGGTGATTGGCGGTCAGCGCTTCGACTTTCTGGGTGGGTCAATCTTGGATACAGCGTCGATACAAGCTGACGATATGTGATGCAGCATACTCTATGTCCGCCCTCAGAGAACGATCTGTCTGGTGAGAATACATCTCACCGGTCAAGGATTGCAAACTGATTCGCCTATAGGTTCTTGAAGCCCTTCACGTCCTCAGCGCAGGACGGTCGCACTCACAGAGTGGATGCACCAACGATCATCGCAAGCTTAGGCACATTTCCTCCTGACACTCTTCGATGCCCCGCTCGCTATGCAGCACGTCTATCACAAGCTTTCACGGCGACAAATCAGATCCGTGTAGAGTTGAATCAGTCGCAAGTGCTGCGTCGAGAAGATATATGGACGCCCGATGGCCTGTACTGCTTCACGGATGGAGTCGGTACCATCTCTCTAGAGCTAGCGCGGAAGATCTGGGCATACATGAACAGCACGAGGAAGCGCGCTCGCCGATCTCAGGGTACGCCGCGAGCGTACCAAGTGCGCTTTCAGGGCGCGAAAGGAATGCTCAGCGTCGACTACACGCTACAGGGCTCCGTGATGACTATCCCCCCTTCCATGACGAAGTTCACCGCTGAGGGGCGCTACATCGAGATCGCCCAGGCATTCACCACCCCATTCCCGTACACCTTCAATCGCCCGCTCATCATGCTCCTTGAGGGTCTCGGCGTGCCGTATGAGGTCTTCGAGCGCTACCAAGACGCAGCCGTGCAGGAGGTTCACGACTCGTCGCTCACCATTGCCGGTGCAGGTAGATTGTTTGAGAAGTACGGCTTGGGCGCAAGCTTCCGTATGCCATCGGTCTTGAACAGTCTTGCGAAGCTTGATGGTCTCACCGAGGCTGGCTCGCGCCCATTCTACGACAAGATCCTGCATTGCGCGAAGAACCACATTCTGCGAGACTTGAAGGGCTACGCGCGTATACCCGTGCCACATGCCTGGACGCTTGTGGGCGTCGCAGATATGCACGGCGAGCTGGCCGAGAACGAGATTTACGCTTGCGTGCGCAAAGATGGGAGGACGACCTACTTGGAGGGCGATGTGATGATCTCGCGCTCGCCTACTAGCCACCCTGGGGATGTCCAGATTGCTCGTGGCATTGGGGCGCCAAAGCCAGGCAGTTCGTTCTACCGCGAGCGTTTACCCAATATGATCGTGTTTTCGGTTCGCGGTCAGTGTTGTTAAACTTCCTGCCTCTCAACTTGATCATACTGAAAGCAATTAATCATACTAGGCAAGCGTCCTCTGGTATCATGCCTTGGCGGCGGAGACCTTGATGGAGACATTTACGACTGTGTACCGCTGAAGGATTGCCCTGGTGAGGTGTTATGAATGTCCTTCAGAACCATGCTAACGCCGGTATAGACCTTCGCCCGCGCCGGTTGCATAAGGCAGCCGAGTATGCGCCCGTCCAGAAAAAGTTACTCGAGAGGCCCAGCACGATGAACGACGTCGCGGACTTCGTGGTTGACTATATCAACTCGGATGTGAGCCGAGCTTAGTTCAGTATCAGACGCCTTTGCTGATGACTGTTAACTCAGGTGGTCGGACTTGTGGCGACGCAGTGGCTCATGATCGCGGACCAGAGCGAGGAAGGCATCCTTGATAAAGACTGCCTAGAGCTCTCACAGCTTCACAGTGATGCGGTTGATTTCCCTAAGGTAAGCTCATACCCTCTCGTCGTCGATCCCGGATCTTCATGATGACGTTTGATACCTCAGTCCGGCACCCCAGTACAGGTCGAAAGGATACCGAAGTTGAAATTCAAGGAGAGAGTGCGTAGTTCTGATGGTTGCACAATGGCTCGTAAACTCACCGCCAAGCAGCCTGACTGGAGTGCGGCTGAGACGATAGATCTGGAGAACACAACCGAGTACTATCCAAGCCAGCGTGCGATCGGCAAACTCTTCAGAAGGATCGAGCTGTCAGATGGCAAATCTAAGCGCGAAACCCGACGCGAACGTGAACGCGTCAGGCAGACGCGCGCCCAACGAGTGGAGGATATGGCGGATGCTCTGGCCGAACTCTCACTCGGTGGTACCAGTAACGAGGTTACTCAAGCTGTCGAACGACGCGTCTCCGAGTTCATCGACGTGCATGTTGAGCCACCGCGTGAACTCCGCGAGCGCATTGCGCGTCTCTTCCAGAGCTACGCGGCGGAGCTGCAGGGCATCTGTGCGACACAGGTCATCTCTCATCGTCGTAACTCCATGCTGTCAGAGGAGGAGGCAATTGCAGGGACGGTAATGGAAAAGACGGCGATCAAGATGAAGCGGAAGGAGGTACTCGGGAAGCTGCGCGAGTATACGGACCACCTTGTGCGAGGTACGCGTGCGGAGTTGGATGCTAAGGAGGACGATCCGCTGGATGCCGCTTTACGGCGTGGTTGGGTAGCTTGGAAACTGTCTGTGAAGGAGACGAAGCTGTTCGGCGGGAAGAGCTTCGGTCTGATTGCGCTCGGGTCAATCTTCGAGACGATCAAGGAAATTGAGGCGGCACGATCGGGCGAGTCGGACTCGGAGTGAAGTTCGATTGACTAGGTCATCGGATTGCAGGGTTGTGTACTGCTCTTGCCATGATGTACTAGACTTGAATAGCGAAGCAATGTCTGCTGTAGGATATCTTGTATGCCCGTCGTGGGCGGCCTCAAGAATGAAGATGATGGCGAAAGGCAAGAAAAGCCGAACCCTAACCCTAAACTGAACGCAAAGATTCGCGCGCGCTCGACATAAACTTGCTCTGCACTTCCATTTGAACTTTCCGACTTGAGCTGGAATAGCTACTTCCTATCCAAGGATCCTGTACTGGTCACGATGGCCGACGAGCCTATCACGAAGCGCTTGCACATATCTGGTCTCACGCCGGCCATAACTGCAGCAGACCTTACACGGAGGCTGGGTTCATATGGCGCTGTGACAGCACTCGACGGTCTAGGAAAGCGTGATGCTCTTGGAAATGAACGACCTTACGCATACGCAACTCTAAGTACGACAAAAGGAAAGCTCTCAAAATGCATGAACGTCTTAAGCGGGGCAGTATGGAAAGGAGCAAAGCTACGGGTGGGCGAGGCGAAACCGGACTTCCACGAGCGGTGCGTATAACTCTATAGGAATATCCTTGACTCTGTGCTTCTTTCATGTCACATCTTGGATTATTTTTGTACTTGCTCGCTGGGTTATTTATGCTCCAGAGCATCCAGCAATCGTGTTCAAAAGTTCATCGTAGCGGGCGAAGATGCTCGCGTTGAAATCACACAAATAAGGCAGTGCACAGTTGCGATATCTTCAGACTGTTTACTCTCTTCTCAAGTCATGATATGTTACATTGAGATACTGATTGCCATTGCAGTATCACGGCAGAGAATGCTGCTACAGACTCAAATACTCGCCCAACAAAACGTCGCCGCACGGTCGGCGTACATGCACCCGATATGTCGCCCATGACTATTGAACGTGCCAGAACGCAACCGGGATGGACCGTTACGCAGCTTGGGCGATTGATTCGTCCCGTACGGATGCGGCCTGATCATCCTCTTGACCCGCCGTTAGAAGCCGCAAAAGGTGCCGCGAAAGGGAAGGATGGAAAGGAGGGGAAACGAAGGAGAAAAAAGGTTGAGGTTGCAACGCGTGCACGGAGAAGGTTGATCGACCCGCTGCGATGGGGAAGCACACATGTTAAGGGTGTATTTTTGGAGGGTCAGGCAGTAGGGTTACAGCCGAAGGTGACCGTTATGGAAGAGGAAAGGCAGGAGAGCGAGGAGAGCGAGGACAGTGATGAAAGCGAGGAAATGTTGCCGCCTACGGCTCGTGAAAGCCTCTTGGCGTTGGAAGGATCCAGCAGCTTGCCGCCTACAACAACCGCAGTACAGCGCGCTCCCGCGCCTTCACCTGCTCATATACCCACTCCAGTAACTGCAGCCTCTACCTCGGATCTCCAAACGGAGAAAAAAGATACTTTGTCTTTGCTTGCGTCTTTATTCTCAGGCGAGGAGTGGGGTGGTGCGGAGGACCTTTCAGACGTTGAGATGGATGGGCCGAAGCTGGCCTCTCGTCCGATTGCGCGCGAGACTGGTGAGGATGTTGACTTCGAGGTCGTTCCGCGGACGCCGGCACTTGGGCAAATAACAACTGTGGGACACATCGAGGAAGATCCACCCTCCTCCGCAGAGCCGGACGCAGGCGAGGACTCGAGCGATGTGGACGACGCAGATGGGAATGATGATGTCAAGACATCCAGTGTTGCACCGCCAGCGGCTGTCACCCAGGCCAACAGACTTGCGGACCTTTTTGCGCCCCAGGAAGAGCAAGGTAAGCTTATTCTGATTCGTATCCCTTGCCATCTCTGACCCGCGCATCCAGCGGGATTCTCGCTGTTCGGCAATCTGGACGAGGATCTTGATCTTGACCTCGACTTGGACCTTGGTTTTGCGCCCGCTGCGACGACGGCGCCCGAGCCAACTGCACCTGTCAAGATACCCATTCATGCACCGGCCCTCCAGCCAATCCCGGAGGCTGACCTCAAGACGCCGCTGTTCTTTTCCACCTCCACGCCCGCTCGCGGTGGCCGAACAATCCTTTCCGCACTTGCCGATTTCGCAGATCCGCGGTCATTCATGGGAACTTTAGACGAAGAGGCGCGGCGGGCGCGGTGGGAGGCGCAAAAGCGTGAATTGACTTCAACGTGGAAGAAACGCGCGAGAGAGGCGGGCAAAGGCCGCAGGAGGCGTGGCGGTGCGGACGTGTAGACTGTCCTTGGGAAGTTAAAGTCGTATATGTGTCGTGTACGGTTAAAGTTACAAAGACACAGGCCACCCAGTGCCCGCGATAGTTATACAACAATAGCTTACAAGAGAATGATCGGGGGGAAAGGGCTCCTATGCGCCCAATAATGTTCAGCGAGTAATGAACAGCACCAGCTGAGCTTAGAGTCCATCCGTAAAAATAAGTAACATAATATAGAATGACCAGGAATCAAGCATACATCGCATGCATACTAGGCAGAGGTGGCGTGGGTGGGACGTCAGCGTTCGAGTTAACCCGAGAGCGCCCCGAGAGTGCATGCTTCGCTCGGTTTGTCAAGTTCCGCAAAAGCTTTGGAGTCGTCGAGCGAGGAGGAGGCACAAGAGAGTCTCGGCGTAATGGAGGACTCGAGGGCAGCGGGGGCCGCTCCGAGGTCATCATCATTCGCTCAGATGTTGAACGATTATGCTTCGGTTTGGTCAATGCAACAAGGTCGGGTTCAGAGCGGAAGCCGTGCCGCGGAACGTCTGCTAGTGTGTGTGCACGCTGGTGCGACGTGTGCGGGCGTTCCGTTTCCGTGCGGTGAGCCGATGGTGTCGCAGGAAGAGGAGCCTGCGGAGGGCGAAACGCTGACGGCCCGCGCGCAGAGCGACCGCGCACAGAGCGGGATGCGGATGGCTCTCGCGAGGGGGCCGGATCTCGTAGGGCATGCGGCGCAGCGGGTGGTGAGCGCGCTGGGTGCGGTGTCGCCGGCTCTCCAACAAGTCGAGTACTTTGCGCAACGGTTTGTTGGACCCAGAACGCAACATCAACACCAGGCGCTCGAGGTCTTCCACGCTCATGTTTACGCGTGATGCGCTCTATGTCCTGCTTTAGGCTCGGCGTGGGCGGACGTTCTGCTGGGATAGCAGACTCAGGAGAGGCGAGCGTAAGGAAGCTATTCCCCCCGCGCGGCAGGTTGTATATCTCCGCATCCGAGCGCTGCTTCAGGTGATGTGCCGATGCGCTACGACGAGTCGCCTTGATATGGACATCGGGGCCAGGCGCCTGCAGGGCAGGGCTGCTTCCAGTACGCGTTCGCACTGGCTTAGACTCGCGTACATTGACCGCGACCGCGCTCTTGTTAAGGCGTTCGGGCTCTTTAGTTGCCGTGGGCGTCCTTGCCGTGGGCGTCCGTGTTGGGGGAGGTGGTTCGATGCGGCTCAAGACTTGAGTGAATGACTGCCGATGAGGCTCGATAGCGCTCGGTTGCACCTCCGCACTCCACAACGCACTCAGGTTCTCCCCACGCGCTAGATGTGGTGCAGGGCTCGGTGGGATGGCAAGTGCTGTCAGCGCTGGGGGAACGAGGGAAGGACTAGCTGGGACGGATCGTGGAGGAGTGATCGGCATGCGAGCAGGGCTTGTTGGCCATGATCGCGCAACAGGCGGCGATGAGGGAACTGTAGACGAGGTCGAGAAAGTCGAAGACGCGGGCGTAGAAGCCGATAGAGAGTCATAGGTCGTTGACGCAGAGTGAATGGGTTGAGTGGACTGAACGTCTGCATGATGCGTCTTCTTCTCGTCCGGCAAAGTTGGGAATGCAGAATAGGCTGGGGGTAGGCTGGGATACTTTGGCAAAACCTCCGCATCCGGGGATGTAGAACCTGAGTTAGATAGACTGGGCGAAGACAAAGGATTGGAGGCAGTCGGGGCTGTTCGTGGTACAGAAGGGAGAGGTCGACGGCGATGAGAAGGTGCCGGTGTAATGTTGAAGTCGGGACTACGAGGAAGAAGGAAAGGGTCAGCCAATGGCAGTTTGTACAGCAGGTATACTTACCGGTCGTTAGTGTTCATAGCGCTGACCATTCAATAGTCCTCTGCGAAGGGTCGCGTTCGAGCGGGCGAGTCTAACTCGTTGACCCTGGATCAGGAGCAACTAGGGATGAGAGAAGAAACGGATGACCATGACCCAATCGGCACTATATAGGATGGGGCAGTGTGTCGGAGCTAGTGTTGCCGCGATTTGATTCGAAATCGGTCCGATTTGAGTTGATTTGAGTCGAGGTGGGGCCTGTGGGGGAATCAACTCGGACTCAACTCAACGAAATCGCCCTG
>KV424879.1:0-20816 GCA_001632445.1 Peniophora sp. CONT | reverse complement strand
CATTTATTCCCGACTCTCTCTTTCGACACCACACACGTACTCCCCTCGTTCCCCTCTATCTCTACCACACACTCACTAACGAAACTTTTTTATCTCGCCCACGGACGCCGCCCGCTCACCCTTAGCAGATTTTCATCGTGAGAAAGTTATTTTACATTAAATATTGCCTTATTAGGCCCTTTATTTAATCTCCCGGCCATGTCCCCGGGCTGTTCTTTGATGTTTTTCGGCATTTCCCGTACCTCATGCTGCCTAGCGTATTATTTCGTACCATTTTTCGTTGTTTCTCCCATTGCTTTACTGTCCGTTTGTGTCGTCCGATGTGCTCAATATTGCTTTATATTGCATCTGTAGGTGAACGGCACGATGTGTTCTACGTGTATAGGTACGGTATGTATCGTCGGGTTGGACGATGGGTGAGGCACTACATAAGGCAGTTACGAGGCTTCCGTCTACGGCCCGTGTAAGGCTAATCTTTACACGATCCTCGCTGTGGAGGCGGGACGACGCTATTATTGAAACATGACTCTAAACCTGATGGGCACAGGCTACGCGCTGCGGTGGAGGTGTCGCCGCCGAGTGTGTTGACCCCTTCGGCGGTGTGACAGCGCACCTGTCCTGCGCATGCTCTGTTTAACATATGAAGATCCCGCCTTGCGAAGGTCGGCTGCAAAATGGGATGGTCTCCGCGCTGTTGACGAGAGGTCAGTGAACGCCCCGCGACAGGACGCCCAGTGAACGTACCATGCTCCATTGCGAACGCAAGGCAAGTATTACGTGGCCTGCACGGTCCTAATACGAGTATGAATAAGCTGTTCGATCGTGCAGCGGTACCACACGTACCCTAGGCACCGGGCCGATGAACTGACATTGCGCGTCGTTTCGACCTCGTACTGCGTGAACACACGAGTCACATACACGGTGGGTGCATGTCTGGCGTTGGTCCGTCATTCTGGGGCTAGTCGTAGCCGTTGCCTCGAGCGGGCGTGTGGCGAAGCCGATGGCGTTTGGACGCATTCGGGTCATGTACGGCTCGCAGTTGGTGATACGGGCGGGGATGTAGCGTGAGATGTCGATTCGGGATGCCCGAGCCGTGGAGGCGTCAAGGTCGATGCCTGCGATACGACCGGTTTGCCCATGATAGGGTTCGTATACCAGTGCGGCTGACATGGAGGCAGACATCGTGCAGGTTGTGCAGATGTTGGGGACGAGCCAGTACACCGGCCTGATGGCGTAATCGGTTGCCGAACCTTTGTGATATCGTCAAGCAACGACGCAAATGCAGCCTGCTCGAGAGGACATACATAGATACCGAGTGGTAGCGGTAGTTGTCTTGTCCTCGGTGGCAGCGTCAAAGGCGTAGCGCTCGTGGAACGGGCTTGCATTGTTCGAGCCGCGCGCCAGCGACCTCACGCCTGATGGTGCTTCGAGCGCTTGGAACACGCGCGGCGCGTCGCGCTGTTACTCGGCATCCCTGTTCTGCTACGCGATGCGACTGGTGAGCGGAGGTTGTTTTGTCAAGTACTCGGCGTATATGGGAGTTGGGATAATACGGGCTGAAGCGCGAGTTTGCGGATATACGATAGCCGAGGCCAGCATGAATAGTGATTCGGTTCGCAAAAGGATGACGGGTAGCGTGCGGATGGTGGCCATATGGTCATTGCCAAATCTGAGCGTGTCAACCGTGAGTTCGAGGCCAGCTGGCATGGGTGAGCCAACGGCGCTGCGGGATGCCCAGAGGAGGCGAACGGTAGGAGTGCTGCGCGTCCACGATAGAGTCAGCTTTCTTTTTCAAATGTAGTATATAAAATGAGACAACGCGCCTACGCGAGCGACTTGCATATCGGTGTAGGATACATGCAGCCAGACGTGAGCGTCGAGAAGCTCACGGCCACCCTGTCCGAGGTGTGGACGTCGAGAGGTATATTATTGTCGATAAAGTGATACAAAATGCGCGCGAATGACCCTAGTACTCCGAGCATTCCGAGCTAAGAGATACGTGAAGAAGACAGAGCGGAGGTGGTGATGGTGGTGGGTGCAGAGCAAGCCGTAAATGCGCGCGGAAGCCGGAATCTTGGCGAACGACGATCCTTCGTAAGCGTAAACGCTGATTTCTCATACGTCGTATTTGAGATGCGTAGCTTTGAGCGCGAAGCTATCGGCCATAGTATGGGTGGTGGTGGTGGTGGTGGTGAGGGTCGAAGACGTGAACGGGCGCGCCACTCAGCGCGCGCGCGCGCGCGTACGCACCCACATACCTCTTCTCCTCCCACATCAGTCTCATATCTTACGCTGTTACTGTTTAGAATTGGACGGCAGGAACACTCTACATCGCAGCTACGAGCCACTAGCGCAGCGCCAACAGCTGGCTTTACCGGCCGCAATCTAGCACGATTTCGGGAAGAGCATTCCTGCTATGATTGTGTTGGGTGTGCCGTATGGACTACATAGGGAGCGCGCAATACCCAACGCGCACACAGACTTGATAGTGAAGTATGATGTACAATAAGTATATAGGGAATCGACCATCCAGCTGCAGAAGGAGGGATCAGGAGGCGGCATCGCCCGGGGCCGCGTGCTGGTGCACTGGCGAGCACGAAGGAGACGAGACGAGGCGGTGGTGAGGAAGGCTTGAGAAGACTGTGTATTACGCAGGAGGCGAGGTATGGGTACCAATGATGTACGAGTGAAGGGGTGTGCGAGATACATCGGCACAGGCGCATACCAACATGTTGAACGTCGACGTAGCGCGCGGGGTAGTATAGACTGGATGTATACTACCAAGTACAACCCTTCAATCAATATTTGCGAAGATAGACTCTTCAGGTCCTGGCGGTCCAACGTACGACCATGCCGTTCGCCTCGCGCACGGGAACAACAAACACCTGCTCGCACTTGTACTGCTGTGTATCAAGCCCCAGCGCTCCATGGGTAGCGGTACGCCCGTCATCAGTGCGCGTAGAAATCTGCGCGTCTTCGCGGTGTCTCGCCCACAGCAGCCGCTCCCGCACGCGGATGAGTCCATCGCCCTATGCAAAAGCGGCCGTCGAGCGAGCGCGTACACGAGCCGGCACGGCAGACGTATTGGCTGCGCGCTCGTGCGCATTGTCGTCGCCGAGCTCCAGAGGCGGTTGTCTTCGAAGCAGACTGTCGACTGACGCTCTTTGCAGCAGTACAAGTTGGGCATACAGCAGCACCGGTACTGAGCGAATTCGCGCAGGCAAGACTCCAAGGGAACGCAGAGCACTGGAAAGAGGTGATCAGTACGATGAAACAATCACGGGTTGAATGACAAACGAAAGCAAGAAGGCATAGGGTGGTGTTGCGCCGCCTTGGCACTAATGCCAATGCGGCGCATCGTTTACGAGCTGCTCTACTACCCGCAATGGGCAAGCCCTCGGCGCGCATAGTTCGAGCAGTGAACGCAGTACGCCGCAACTTGGTGAGGACACGTGAAGAATACGCCTGGTCGCTCGCAAGATGATGCAAGGCATTGCAAGATACATGCGCCGAGGCAACGCCAGCACGCCGAGTCGGTACAACTAGCGAATAGCGCCGCCCCGCAGGATACCCCATGGATGGTGCAACAGCGCGCTCGGTAACAGCCCGTTACAACCCAATAACAGTGCGGCTGTCGCGCTTCGACGGCCCTCCAGAAAAGAGAGAGAAGAGAGAAAGACAGCAACGCGCACCATTAGCGCTCCGCCAGTTCCCCTCCAACTCCCGTCCTTTCTATACGCATTCCGCGTGATAACCCCGTCCAACGCGGGTTATCATACGGAGTCGCTAGGCAGATGCGGCATCTCGCTGTCCGTCATATACACGCAGGCGTGAACCTCTCCTCGAGCGAAAATGTGTTGGTAGCCCTGAGATTCGTCGCATCGGCTTCCGATATATCCTAGAGGACACCTGGGATCGCACTCCTTCTCTTCCCGCACGCGGGAAGGAAATTAAGAAGGTTTGACGAGCTTGAGGAAGAAAATGGGCCGTCCTGTGCGGTCGTGTCGCTCCTGTCCGCTTGATTTTGGGCCATTAGGTAATTTGCCATTGGGCAGCCGCAGGGCGGAAACTCGAGTGTTGCTGATACGACGCCTGACGAACATGCGCGTACTTGCTACAGTACGCGAGCAGCCGCAAGCTCAGCGGTACGGACTGGTCGCAGTAGGGACTCTTGTGCTCGTGGTGCTCGTGGTGGTGTCGATGAGGGGGAAGCTTGGGCGTATTATCCATGGGCGGAAATATGGCCGGTCGTTCGCCTTAGGCAACGGCGCTGGGCGCTGCAGCCGTTATGCCGGGACCAACGATACCGCGCTGAGCTTCGCGATGTCTTTGCTCGCCTGTTAGAGCGGTTGCTCCTGCGCGAAGTGTAGCTGCCGGGCAACCGTGCAAGCGACGGAACGGATGGTAGATGGTACGTCTGGCGGGCGGATCGTCCGCGGAGCATCGAACGCGTCTGGGGCACCGGGTGAGGCGTCCATAGCGGGAATCAAATGTTCGCCTTGTGACTGGCCAGACCGCCCTACACACCGACATCCTCCGCGCTCAATTCGGGGTCCTAAGGTATGATGATATGCGCATCTTATGCGACTTCGAGGGATCATGCACGCCAGTGGCCTCAACTCGATTCAGCTGGTAATCGCATGCAGACGCTCAGAGCAGATCTGTTTATGAATATGATGTCGTCAAATTGATGCGTACGGTATGGACACCAAAAAAACCTACCACTCCATCAGCCTTGCGTCAAACCTTCGTAAACCCTCCAAACAATCATGACCCAGTCTCCAGCACCTCATTTTGGTTCAAACTCTGCATTTGACATATTTCAGACCTCGTGAGGGGTATTCCTCGTCGTAGTGGTCGGTCTGCCTAGAGTGAAAGGCGCAGACCAAGGGTTGAAATTACGGGGTGTAGCCGGGTGCTGTTGTGAGCGTGAAGAGCATGAATATAGTGAGATCGGTGTCCAGGAGTAGCATTATGACGCTTCAGAGCGCAGAAGATATATTGCGGGAAGGGTGAAGACTGGATCACTGAGTGTCGCCAGGAAAACGGTGATGGTGGTGAGAGCAGAAGTGCGGCGGCTCTCAAGACGTCACCAAGTGGCATGCGGCTTTTGCTCTTGACCGCCACCTGCGTTCGACTCTAAATCCCATACTAACCTCTACGCTCGCCACTTCCTCATTGTGCACACATCTCATCGGAACTACTGCCGTTGTCGCCGCTTGGCGGCTCGAAGAATTGGATCTACCCACCTGCCCGTCCGCGTCGATTCGCATCCCACATAACTCACACCCCATCGCAAATGGGCATTGTGATAGGCTAGTGCACATCACGCACTGGCCGTTGTATGCGTCCGAGCGCACTTAGAAGGACCTTAACGGCTGGAATGCAAACAAGGATGCGGGCGCGACGAGGAAGAGGACAAGCAATCATGAGTGATGTCGTACTACCGGGCTCCTTATACTGTTCCGAACCATCTATGCGGAAATACGATCTTGGAGGATGCACCTCAGCTTACGACGCTTTCTGTGGATGTTGAAGGAGAATAGAGAATGCGGCTTTGGTCAGGAGACCCTCGTCGTTACAGAAGCCTGATGTCTACCAACGGGGGTGAGAGGTTAACGTGCGTATGTCTTGAACAATGTTCATTACTTTGCAACAAGCGATGCTACAATCACGACTACACGGTCCTCGATATGGTCACTCACGCGCAGACGCAAAGCCTGTCGAATAACCCCTCAACCTATTCACCGCTTCTCCGGCCTTTCACTGTTCATTTGAGCATTCGTCAGTGCATTAGCTCTGTCCGCCCTCTGTATGAATCCATCGACCTCCCTTCTTGAAATGCTAGATGTCTAGCTCATTACTGCCGTTCGCGTGGCCAACTTCGACACGTTTCATGGAGCTGCCCTCGACAGTGTTGCGTGCTGAAGCCTCAGCACTGGTAAGCGCTGCTTCACTGGCATTTGTGCCCCGCACTGCGATGCGTGGGCGGCCCTGAGTGGTACCTTCTATGGTCTGATACGCCGCTTCCTGCGCTGGTGTCAGGGACATATCCCGATACTCGTTTGCGCCGTCGGCGCTAGGTGGTGACGTTTCACAGCCATAAGCCTCAAATAGGACCCTTCTGGCAAGTGCTCTGAGGGCATCGACACAAGCTCTACCAAGCCAGGTTCCCGTAAGGAAATCATAGTTTGGTCCTTCGCGCGGTTTGGATTGGTACGTGCTTCCAGGCTCCGTCCATTCATGGAGACCCGCAGAGTACAGGATAGAAATAAATTCCGGCGAAGGTGCCGCCCGGTTGCTATGCCCTGTTACGGGGAACGATTTCATCCAGTTTCTCATGAAGTACGCAATGTTGAGACCCCTTACCGCAGCTCTCTGCTCGTCAGTAGCGTCTATGGAGTGCACGACGAAGGTCAGGGCGTTACATGCTGCCACATGTTCTAGGCCCACATCGCTCAAACTACTCATCCAGGATCTGCAGCAGTCGCCTTTGTGTAGAGGTAACAAAGGCGACATGTTTCTATGCCTCCACTCAAAACCATCAAACGATCCTGTAACCAGTAACAACAGGAGACCATCTGGATGACGGGATCCCAGCCTGAACCTAGAGCAGGATGCCTGGTCGAAGAAAGTCGGGATTTGCTCTTCGGAGAGAGCTGGGACATCTGCCTCGAACGCTCTCTGGCAAAGTCTAAGGAAAGAACCTCGTGCGTACGCAATGCACAGCTGAGCTGAAAGCCGGAAAGAACCATCGACCTCTGCAAATTGCGATACAAGACCAAGAACATCGAGACATCGTGCGCTCGTAATAGCCCCTTCTCCATCGCGCTCCAGTTCCGATGCAAACATTCGTTTGGACAGAGAAGCTATCAATGCGAATATCTCGGTATCGCTTTCCTTGGACAGTCTTGTATCAGTGTATAACTTTCTCAAATACAAGTAGAGCCTCCTCATGAAAGACTCGTCGGCGCATAGTCTTCTCCAGATGCGTTCGCGGTTTTTCTCCTGCGTATCTATCATCAAGGAGTGTAGAGCTTTACAAAATGCCTCCAGTAAATCGTCGGGCACATGACGGTAAGTACGCTCCCAGGCAAATTTGAACCGTGGATCTGTCAGAAAGACCTGTCTACTGCCACGGTACTGTCTTGCGACTATATCATGTAATTTTCTCTTGATGTTGTCTTGTCGGCATCGGGTACACCGACGTAGACAATTTTGAGCAAGTCTTCGGCTGCGTAGGGCAAACCAGTACAAACAGGCCATCACGTATGTGGCTGGAGTGCGATACGGACAATCTCTATGCAGGAGCGGCAACAGACTTGCTGAAACATATATAGCAATGAAAATCCCTAGAACGCTGGTACTAGTGCTGGCGACCAGACCATTGATGGGAAACAAGAAGCACAGTAAACCAACAAAGAATAGGAAAACCGAGAGGTGCACCAAAGCGACGATCCAGGATACGAATTGATCCAGCCCGTAGTTGTCAACGCCCATGCAGATGTAGATGTGCTTGAAAGCTATGTCTCGTAGACTTTCGTGGAGAACCTGACGTCTGCTGATATCCCGCACGTAGTTTCGCGACCACTCCTGAACAAGAGTAGACAGCAACGCGCAAATCAGGGAAATTATCAGACTCAAGGACCATAACGTATTTGTGGCAATAGCTGCCAGCGATGGGGAGAAGGGCTCAACAGATGGAATAAGAGTTGGGGTATGGGATGATGCGTTCGCCGTAGCCGCAAGGAGCTGCTCAAGGAGAACGACCGTACGGTCACCAGAGTCCATCGATAGCATCTGGTAACTCTCGACGACGAAGGCAGCGACAGTGGCAGCAAACAATCCGGTCTACAGCACCTCTGTGAGGATTGGATTACGTTCTCAGAAATTGATAACGCACAAATGTCAAGATGCCAGTCGTACTGCCATCCCAGTTTTGCAGACGGGCCCTATCCTCATTCTTGGCAGCGTCTAGATACGTTTTCCATAGCAAATCGTCTTCTAGCTTCTCCCGTTGCTCGTTATCCGAAGACATAGTGCAGATAGCAGGGTACACGGACAATTTTCGTCGATGGAAGGGGGTGGAAGGAAAGCTATGCGAGTCAGAGCGCCTGCTGCACGCTAACACAGTGCATTCGTCATATTCGTGGGCGAAAGAACATCGCTTGGGCGTTCCGCTGGGATACCCAGCGCCCTAGCTTTTGGTCTTTCCACCACGCACTGTTATACAAGCTCTACTCATGAGAACTTGGCTGAGGTTTCTGCGTGCAGTCGCTTGGCGCTGCAAGGAAATGATGATGGAGGTCAGAGACAAGATGCGCGCGGCTTTGTCCGACGAATCGAGATCAAATGCGACGCCGCGCCGACGGGCACAGGCTTAGACTTGCTCTTGACCACCACGTGCAGTGGCTCTGTAACCATATTTCTTTCCGCGCAACCATCCACCGGCTCAGTCAACTAACGGACTCATGGCTTGTAGCTATAGTCGCTCGCTCTCCGCTGGTCAAATTACCCGCCTCAGGCTACAACTGAGATATTCCAGGCCATTCCATCACAGACGTTACAAATATCACTACCCGCCTCTGATCATTTGTATCATAGTAGCTCTATCTCAAGGATGCCCAGTAAGCCTGATCGGGCTCCGAAGTCAAGGACTGCCAAAGCTGGTACTCGACCAACGTATTCTTACGCGGAACACATGCCTCCTCCTACTGTTCAGTATATCACGTCGCCAAGTGAACTTGATGATTGTCTTACGAACTTCAAAGGGTATGACTGCACAAGCTAATTACCGTCAAGATGACAACTCATCGTGCTGTAGACCGTACGGCTTTGATTGCGAGTTCAAGGCCCTGCCCGTGCATCGTCCTATGGCTCTCATTCAGCTCAGCAACGCTAAAACGATCCTGCTCATCCAGGTCTCGGCGTTCTCTGGTTTGTCTTACACCTCTTGAATACACGATTTGTCCTCATAGTTCTCTCAGCCTTTCCGGAAAGACTCAAGGTATGACACCGACATCGTTCACCGATCGCTCGGCTCACCGGACGATTCAAGGCCATCCTCGAGGATCGGTCAGTCAAGAAGATTGGCCATTACACGGAATGTGCGCGCAGCATCGTCTGTCAAATTTCCACGTCGCCCATACTCACACAACCTGCTAGCTGACGACATGAAACTACGCGACGA
This sequence comes from Peniophora sp. CONT, assembly GCA_001632445.1. Taxonomy (NCBI): domain Eukaryota; kingdom Fungi; phylum Basidiomycota; class Agaricomycetes; order Russulales; family Peniophoraceae; genus Peniophora; species Peniophora sp. CONT. The sequence continues at coordinate 11,626 of KV424879.1, read as the reverse complement.
CTACGGTATCCTCGCGAAGGGCCTCATCAACCTGATGCCGCTTGCACGCCAAGTGGACCCTGACTTCCTCGCCCTGCATAGACCGGGACGCAACGTGACGCTTGCGCAGATTGTGCTATTATATCTTGACCGGACACTTCCCAAGGGACCTGTTCGTGTCGGCAACTGGGAGCGGAATCCCTTGACGAAAGAACAGCAAGAATGTATGTCAATGGCGGTTTGCTTCTCATCCGTACATGGTATACTGATCATTCACGACAGACGCGGCTAGCGATGCGTACTGCGCTCATGAGGTGTATACGCGGCTGATGGCTCTGCGAAAGAAGAACGGCATAAGAGCCAGACCTAGCGAATACACCGTAAACATATCGCCGCGCGCGTCCAGTACACCACCGCAACCGCAGACCGGCAGTTACTCCTTTGCACGCAGCAAGCGTGGGTCACCAGACCTGGCGTTCGACGCGTATGCGCTGTGGTACTACGGATACACCGTTGAAGAGATCCTGCGTACGTTTCTCAACATGGATTCCGAAGTGCAACATATGCATGCATTCTTAGGTGGTGGAGACAGTATGGTTATGTACGTTGGGATCTATTCCGCCTGAGCTCGTTCGTGAGGGTTAACTGATGACGCCGCAGATTCTACATCGTTACCGCTCTGCAGAGGGATGCGTCCTTACCCTTCGATCCCGTTGCTCTGCGTACGATGGTGAGCGCAGATCCACCCTCTTGGAGTTCATATCGCACGTTCGTCGAGGAGCGTTTCCCTGTCGTGGAAGAAATAACCTCGCGCTCGGCGGCCCAGAAGCCTGCACAGGGATAGCAGGGGCGCAATGGTGTTTCTCATCATGCACTCCAAGCTAGAGAGTCGGTGATCATGCGCTCGCGGAGAGGCTACGGTAGCCAAGCTCGCGCCAAATTTCATGTTCAAGAGATACAACAGGCATAGGAGCTTTGAAGGCCGCGATATACGTAGGCGAATACTCACAGTGTACATGCGGACCGAACACACGAGACAGGGTATGTTGTCCCCGCACCACAACCCAAGCACGAAGAACATGGGTATGCAGATCCCGTAAACGTAGCAGACGGACTCGGAGATACAGGTAGATGTCCGTTATATGGTGAATGTCCATGTCCTCCAATGAGCCAAGCATGAACTAAGAAGTATAATAAGTAAGGTACTGAGGACAAAGCGCGAGCAATGAACAAGACTCACTATTATCGTGTGCCGTGCGGTATAGTGTTGACCGTAGCGTCTGCCATGCTTACGTTCAACGATTGCTGCGCACCATCCCTACCATTTGACAGAAAATCGTCCGTCTGACTACTTGTCGATACGGAAGTACGTCGCTGTGGTCTTGGGGTCCGAGTCGCCAGACGTTCCGCAGTCGAGACTGATGCGAGCAAGTCGAAACTACTTGTGTACGGCTGTTGTACGGCTGTGCGCTCAGCGCGTCGAGTCTTACGTGTGAGGCTCGAAGAGCTGGAGGAAAGTACTGCGGACGCGGCCCTTCGCGCTCTATAACTGATGTCAGCACGATAAATGAAATTGAGAGAGGTTCGCCACATACATATTCTGGGCAACGAGCTGGGTTGCCAACTCTCGATGAGCGTGCGTGCACGGATGTATCAAGGCGAATATCCAAGACACGAAGACACGACCTGATCCAATCTATATCGGTACACGCCCATGTGGATGAAGGTGTGGTTGTATACGCGAGTTCGCAGGTTACCATGTAGCACTCGACGTTTATATGCACATATCAAGGATATAAAGAGACCAGAGAACCACAGGGTGTTCGTGACTCTGGCCGTAGATGCAGCAGAGAGCAGCGCGGAGACTTAAGGACCACAAGAGTGTTCAAGGAGATGTTTGCGGTAGCTGCGAGAAGCTGTATCAGGTCGCCAGAGTCGATGGAGAGCAGCTTGTAGCTTTCAACGATAAGACGACGAAAGCGGTGACGGTAGCAGCGAACAGACCGGCCTATGAGGTCTGATTCGTTTCAACCGATTCGAAACAAGGGTATCACGCAAGAAAGTCAGTAAGTAATATGCCCGTCATGCTTCCTTCCAATTAAGTTCTTCGGCCGCGTCTACTCGTCTGTGGCAGCCAGGCTCGTATAGCTGCTCCATACGAAGTCTTCTGGGTCCTCAGACCTAGCAGTTTTCTCCTTCGTAAGCACCGCGTAAGAGGACGTAAGACGCTGGTTGTGGGGCAGAATCGGAGTGGATTCGAAAGAGTGGCACCGCTCTTGCTTTTTATATCTAGAGCGAAATGATGTGAGAATGGATTTGACCAACTTGGGAATATCCTTCCCAGCGCTCCATCCATCGCGACACCGCCTGTCCATATAAGTGTGCGACTACAGAATACGATTGAGCGATGCAGTACACAAACATCATTTGCTATGCAGGGCGCGCGTCTACGAAGTGGATGAGCCGCTGTAAGCGCCTGCAACTTCCAGTTTGTCTGACTGATGGAATGGTCGATAAGTATCTCAGTCAGTAATCTCCATATCGCCTCCCTTGCACATTCTTCTGCGTAGACAGGATGAACATGGCGGTTCTGGGCGTGATGATGATGGTAAGAGACAAGTTCCTTGTCGCGCGCGGCGGCCGGGCCGGAAGTTCCATCGCAAGGTTGGCCGTAGACTTGAACTTGCTCTTGACCATCACCTCGTAGCTTTGTGTCTATCTTCTTTGCCTCATAGAATCATGACCTTCTGCTATAGCCGTCTACTGTCCGCTAGTCGGATCACCCACCTCGTTCCATATCACAGGCCACCGTTCTTTCATACCTTGATCTCTTCTTCATGTGCATCACGGAATTCGCTATCTCTTTCAGCTCATTTGTATCATAGTACCTCCGTATCAAGGGGTCTTGATAAACGTATCCGAGCTTCACCCACGAATCCTGTCAAAGTCGGTAGGACACCGACTCGGAGATATTCCTACACGGAGCACGTACCTCCTCCTTCTGTACATGATATCAGGTCAACGAGTGAACTTGATGATGCCCTCGCAAAGTTCACGAGTCGACGAGCTGATATGCTGCTGAAACGACGCTTACCGCGCCACAGGCCATACGGCTTTGGTTGCGAATACAAGGCTTTGCCCTTCCATCGCCCTGCGGCTCTTGTTCAACTTTGCAACGCCTCCAAGGTCCTGCTCATCCAGGTCTCGGCATTTTCTGGTCTGTCTTTCGACCTGTGCATACACAGTTTATACTCATAGCTGTCCTAGAATTTCCTGAAAGACTCAAGGTTCACCGACGGCCGTTTGCCGCGTATACCGCTCGTCTCACTAAGGTTTCAGGCTATCCTCGAAGACCGGTCAATCAGAAAATTTGGTCATAACAATGAATGTGCGCGTATTCTCACATGCCTTCCCGCATTACTTGAACCATGATTGTGCTAGCTGACGGAAATAAACTGCGCGATGACTATGTACGGTGTCTTCGCGAAGAACCTTGTCAACCTGTTGCCGCCTGCACGTCAAGTAGATCCCGACTTCAATCTGACATTAGACGTCTGGTACTGGTACGGCCAGATTGTGAGGTTCTACTTCAATCGCTGGCTGAGCCAAGCACCTGTTCGCGTAAGCAACTGGGAGCTGAACCCCCTGATAAAGGAGCAAGAAGAATGTACGTTGATCAAGGCGGATTGCGTCCCGTTTCTGAAGTAACCTGGAACTTGCACTGATAGCTCCCATCAGTCGCGGCGAGCAAAGTGTACAGCGCCCACGAGGTGTATACGCGTCTGATGGCTCTGCGAAAGCAGAACGGTGTAAGGCTCAAACCCAGCGAATACACGGTGAACATCCAGCCACGCGCATCCAGTGAGCAACTGGACCCGGAGCGCGGCGACCACCACTTTGTGTTCAACCGCGACACAATGTCGTCCTACGAATACGATGCCTACGCTCTGTGGTATCATGGGTACACTGTTCAAGACGTTTTGCAGATCCTCTGCGATAGGTACTCTAGGACGCGACACATAGCTAGATCCTTTCCTAGCGGCGAGAGTATGACGATGTGCGCTGAGATATCCTTACTATTCGTGATGCTTAGCTGATAAAGCCGCAGATACTTTATCATCGGTGCTCTGAAGAAGGATACATCTTTGCCGTTCGACCCCGCTGCGCTACGCAAGTTGGTGAACGCAGATGAGCACTCTCGGACGAGATATCATTACTTCCTCAAGAAGCGTTGTCCTGTTACCCCGAAACGGTACGTAGAGATCAGCATGGTCGACGGAAATGCGATGACGATGCGGCTCTTCAGTCCTGCGCTCGCCACCGTGACTCAGGATGACTCGCGTGGAGAAGACGGTGTCAGTCACAAGGCTCGTGTCCGAGATGACCTGCAGAGGCGACTCGCCAAGGCCAGGCTGTTTGTAGGTAGATATCGCGGATCGCCTTCCAGAGGACTCCGGTAAGCACGAAGAATATGGGTATACAGATCCTGTAAATGTAGCACACGGAAATATAGGTAGATGTCCGTTACATGGCGAATGTCCGTGTCCTGCAATCATCCAAGCATGAACTACAGAGCGTGATCAGGTACTGCGCACAAAGCGAGAGCATTGAAGAAGACTCGCTGCTATCGCGTGCCATTCTGTACGACGTTGACCGTACCATCTGCCATCCTTACGTCCGGCGGTTGTTGAGTGCCGTTCACCCCATTCAAAAGAGGATCGTCAGTTTGGGTACTTGTTGATACAAGAGTACGTCGTGGTGGTCTTGGGGTTCGTGTCGCCAGACGCTCCGCAGTCGACACCGAAGCAAGCAAGTCGAGGCTGCTTGTATGAGATTGCGCACTCAGTGCGTCAAGATTCATGTGCGAGGCTCGTAAAGCTGGAGGAAAGTACTGGGGCCGCGGGGCTTCACGCACTATTGCCGACATCAGCATTGTAAATGATGTTGAGACAGGTGCGCCACAAACGTATTCTGGGTAACGAGCTGGGTTGCCACCTCTCGACGAGCGTACGCGCACGAACACAGATCTGGTACGGGTCTCCCCGTAGTTTCACGCTGTTTTCCAGCATAATAACCCGGTTCAAGACCTTGTCAAGTTTCGAGTACTGTGGCGCGAGCGGTCAGGCGGTGGATGCAGTCAGGAGGATGTGTGGCGCACGTTCAAGGAGTATAGAGTCATCTTGTCGTACGCTTCGACGTTGCTGAACCATCCGTTAACTTCGTGTGCTTGCTAGATAGCTTCAGCATAGTTCCCAGTATAAGAATGGGCATGACGACGGACCTCGTGCGTAAGTGCCACAGCCGGCGATGTCTGCAGCAGCACCTTCTGGATATTATGGCGCCACCTCCTGACCCTCAGAGCCTCACGCTCATCCTCTGCGCTCAACACGTCCAGCCTGCGAGAGTATTTAGAGTCGAAATCAGGCTGTGTACGACGGGCAAAGTCGTGTGGCGCGCACCCTGTTGCCACCATGGCTGCCGTCCTGACCGCATCAGGCCCTGGATGATCCTTACGCTGTTCCCAGAAGTCGTTTGAGTTCATGTTTCCGTCCGAGTATTGAGCCATTCCTAGTATTTGTTCGGTGTCGTTCGAGTGGCGCCAGCTGTCGTGGTGGTCCAGAGAAGAGTCAGAGCGGCTGCGTACGCGTGACGTCACGCGGTACGGTATATGTAGCTTTCCCGTAGCGAGACGGTTGTTGCTTTCGCCTTCCATCTGGGGCCTGAGGCGTATGTACCAGTTGCGACGCTCTACTTTAGACTGCAAATCTATGCAGATTTGGCGCTTCAGCGGGCTTGCAGCTTTTCAAATAGTGTTCAAGCGTAATAAATAAGGACGTGAATAAGTACAAGGACGCTCCAGCCTTCACTGTCGCTCGAAATCCTGCACCGTACTTGACGCCGGCGGACTCTCATACCCCACCTCCCCCTTCGAATGCCCAACCTCGCTCGAGCTCCCCACATTTGACGCACTCAGATGCATACTACTCAATACGCCGACGCTCAACGGCGCGAACCTGCTCTTCTCCTCCTGACTCCCATTGCCATACGCAGACAACGTCTCGGACGGGTTACCCGCGAAGCTCATGTGCGTGTCGTTCGGCCCCGATCTGCCGCTAGACGATGGCGGCGCAGAGACGCGCGTGCGTACCAGGTCGAGCACGACATTGTCGAGGCTAACGAGGACGATAATAATTGTGGGGTAGATCGCCGCCAGCATCGCCGCGGCCTCGCCAAAAAGATCGGATGACCATGCACTGACTGTCCCAGGTAGGAGGACGAACCAACTGACGACTACAGCGAGCTGCGTGACGAGATATAGTGCGCCAGTTTCGACGAGCATGGCCAGGACCTTCTCGACGCGCATGCGGGAGCTGCTTTCACCTAGGTTGTCGCTGATGTTGCGGCGGAAGACCCTACGCGGCGTCTGTCAGCTAATGGATACGTGCAAGGCGATATGAACGTACCAGGCTTTCCAGGCGATGGCAAGCGTCGCGAAGAAGTTTGTGCCGAGCGATAGTGACCAGCTGGCGATCTGAAGGTACGACATGGCGTACTCCCAAGCGTCGCTGTCGTTGTGCATTGCGCGTACTTTCATACCGCCGACGACCAGATTTGTAACTGCAGAAGGCGGTCAGTTGTCACTCAATGTACGCATGCGGGGTTGAACGCTGGCACGCACCGAAGGACGCAAACAGGCAGAAGATCGGGAACGGGAATACGAGCCATTTGCGCTGGGGCCACAGCGTCCACGCGCGCCATACGACGACAGCATCGCTGAGCCAATACTAAACGAACACTCGTCAGCACGATTTCCTCGACATCAACATTGGACACACGCACGTTCACCATCGGCAAGTACACCTCTGCGGCGTATAACTTCAGCACGTTTACATTGGCCATGTCAAATCTATCGGAGAGAGGCGACGTAGGATGGTTGACGAGGATGTCGCGCAGGTTCTTGATCACGATGGCCAAGCTAACGCCCCAGTAGCTGCGACGGAAGTTCGTGGATGAGTTTAGTGCGCGGAGCGGTCAAAAGAGTTGGCGTACCTTGTTGAGGCGATAGCCATGGCAGTCGTGACTGCGAGCATGCCGCGGTAGGACGCATTATGCATACCCTTGTGGCTATAATCGGGTCAGTCCATCGTCCCTATGGTCTAACCGCATCACAGGAGCGAACTCACAGCAAGATCTTCGTAGAGAACGCATACAACGTCAAAAAGATACCTGCGGTCGCGCCTCAAGTCAGATCAAACAAGATCACTCCGGGAACCAAACAGAGTACGCACCGAACAGCAACGTCTCGACCACAATTCCAATGAGACTGTACTCCAGTATAAACCCAGCCGCCCTTAAATCCGCAGACTGGTCCTCAAGAAGCGGCTGCGTGCTCGTCGAGTTGCCGTCCTCTCCGCTGCTAGTGACAGGCCCGAACCCATACTGTGCGCGCACGAGCAGCGGACAGACGAGGAGGAGTAGAGTCGACCTGAACATCGCGACCTGGATTCCGATGAGCTGGACAGGGCGGCGCGAACAGACCGTATCGCAAGCGGTTCCTTGACGCTTTGCTGCCGCCCTTATATGGATGGGCACGCAGGCGCGTGCGAGCGTGCGTGTAACTTGTAAGATGAAAGAAGCGTATGCTGTCATGATGGGTAGTGATGTTGGAGGTGTTCATCAGACCTCATAACGATCAGACGCTGTTACTAGTGAGTCCGTGCTATATATCAGTGTGTAAGTGGCCCTGACGCCAATGTTCGAGTACAGGCGCAAGGAAAGCGTGAAGCGCGCTTGAGGGAATCAAGTCGACTGTCGAGAGAGAGAGAGAAGGTTGGCAGCTGTGGAGACATGTTACACGCACGGATGTTGGTAGCCGCCTGCAACGAAGTGCGACCAAAACACTTGCCCTGAAGCGTGATGATAGAGCAGAGCGACTCCAAGGGGTGCCCAGAGATAGATGGATCAGTTGACCTATAAGCGCCTTCAGTGACCTGCACGTTTGTATGCCAATAATGAGTGGGAACGTACCGACCAGCCTCCTGATTCCCCGACCAGATAAGAGAGCGTAAGAATCACGTACGAACTTGTATATGTTGAGTATCGCGCTGAAGTTCGACCACTGATGCAGAAGGTTTAGACAAATATATTTTCAAACAACTACTCAAGCTCCTCGACGCTAGACATACGCGCCATACGAGGGGCATCCGGGTTCGGTGGTGTGCCAGGTCGGATACATGCGCTCTTCGGCGGAATGTAACTCTCCGGGCGCGTCACAATCTCGAAAGCGCTCGCATCCGAGTCGCTGCGTTCGTCATTGAACTCGGCCGCGGTATGGTCCGACCCGCGGCTGCCGCGGGACGAGTCCGAACGACTGGACGCACGGGACTCTGGGCGGTACTGGCTTCCAAGCTCTACGTTCTCCCACTCCGCTTGCGCCTCAGTGATCTCGCGCCTGAGACTGCTCAAATGTCCGCCGCGCGACTGCATCAGTCGCTGTGCCGGTCCGGAGTGGCGCGGCTCGCTGGCTACAGAGGGCGGGCGCGACTCGGTGGCCGTCGACATGCGGAAGTTGTAGGCCCATGAGAAGGACGTGCTGTCGCTTCCTCCGGACAGCGGTTGGGCGTCGCTCGCCGTCTGTGTTCCGGGGGATAGGTACTGCTGACGAGCACCAGACGCAGGACCTCCATAGCGTGGCGGCGCACGCATGTTCACAGCGTGCGGCGCTGACCCTGTGCGACGATGTGCGCTAGGGCCGGCAGGCAGTCCGTACCCGCCGAGACCGGGCGGTACGCGTTGCTGCTGCAACGATGCAGAGGGTGCAGAGGACGATCGCGAATGGCCCGGCGTGTTCTGCGGTGCGTAGGGAGACGGGTTCGAAGGCAGACCAACGACGGGTCGACGGGGCAGAGGCTTGTTCATGCTTGCAACGCTAAGGTTCGATGCGCGCGAGCTTGGGCGAGCCCTGACAGTCATTGAAGATGTCGCCGAATGGCGGTCCGTAGCGCCGGGGTGCAGTACAATCCCGCGCGGCGTAGACTCGGGCGACTCTGCCAGCGTGCGGTCATTGAAGTACAGAGGGGTGGCGTATGGGTTCTCCGTGGCGTAGACCGGCTTCGGGTAGGGCAGTGACTGGTGCGGAGCGACGAGGCCGTTTTCTGGGTTAAACTTGACGTCGGCGGTGAGAGGTCCCTTCTCGGCATTGTTGCTGTAGTACGGGTCCTCGTAGTCAGACGCTCCGCGCGTCTTGTTGTCGTACGAGGGCAAGGGGAAATGCACAACCCAAGCCGGCAGGTAAGAGCGCGGCGGCAGGAGGCGAGGGGTTGACAAGAAGAGAACGACGATAACAATCCCGATCGTAAGGTAGACGAAGTCACTGTAGTAAAGTGTCAGCAGAAAGGCTGGAGGTGATGAGCAAGTACCACGCACGCGAAGATTGAGCCACCGTACGAAACGTTGTTCCCAGCCCAGCCCGCAAAGCGCACCACAGCGATAGGGAAGATGCATGCAAAGTACGCAAGAGGGTGGAACACCATGTGCTTCGCGAGCATGACGCGGTACTCGTCCGCCTGGTCCTTCTCAGATAGCACGAACTTGCTCGACGGCTTCTCGATGCGGAGTTTGCGGCGGACGCGGAGGAATACCGCGACGTTCATTCCAAGAGCGGAGAGCGCCGAGATGAATATCTAGAAATGTTATGAGCACAAGATGGCGTACACTATTGAAAAATCCTTACAAGGAGGTAATCAAAGCTAGACGTACGTGCATGAGCTCAATGAACTATTGAAGATAAGTCGACTATACGCACATGACCGCCTGTGTACCGTAGTTGTTCGTAATCCAACACCAGTTACCAGAGACACCGTCTAGCATCGCCAAGTATCAGTTGCAGGACTGCGAATGTTGTTGAACCGACTTACAGAAGGTGCCGCGCTTGTCAACATCCTGCGTCGCATTTGCGATGCCGATGACGAGGATGATGAAGATCCAAGCGCTTGCCAAGGTGATGTAGTGTATCAACGCATCTCCTGCGATCGTGTAGCCGAAGATCTCGCGGTCAGGGCGAGCTGAGCGTTCTGACCGCCATAATGCGAAGAAAGTGTGCACGGTGATCACAAAGAACCACGTCGCAATGCCCACGTCCGCTATATGTTTGATCGCGCCTGAGAGAGCGAATCAGTACCTCTGGGGTGCGGGTGTAGAATGCGAACGCACCTTGAGCAGTACAGTACGATCCCATGAGCACTCCACTCTTCCGTATCCAGTTCGAACTCATAAGCCCTCCGACAGCTGTTACGATGTCAGTCCAACAAAATCTGAATCTGGTCAACGTGGATAACACACCTTGGAAGAAGCAGCACAGCAGCAGCGACACAAAGTAGGACGCCACATGAGTGCGCACGAACAAGTTGGGGTCATCCGACGCGCGAGTCTTGAAAGCCGAAGTCTGCAGGCAATGTTAACATAGTGCACTTCTGCATGACCTAGCCACGCACGATGATAGCCGCAAGCAGAGCGATGACGCAGACCAGCGAGACGCAAGAGACCAGCACTAGAACCTGCGGGCCGCGTTAGAAATATGCGCATGTATGAGCAGACCACCACGCACCACGCCAGCCCGAGACATTTCAGGAGTGTAGGGAGTTGCAATGATGAACTCAGCGCCATCCGCGAGAATTTGAATCGTCTCGTTCATGATGTTGAAAGTTCGTCAGACGTGAAGGTAAAAGTGCGAAGAAAAAGGGTCTGCGTAGCCAGTACGTAGCCCGCAAGGCCGGCCTCGCTGAAGAAAAAAAGAAAGAAGGGGAGAAAGAAAAGACGAAACCGAAAGAGCGGGCGACGGCACCAAAACAAGATGGGTGGGCAGGGGAGCGCCACGAACGGTGCCGCGCATGTATATGTATGAGCTGTGCGCAGGGCCATCCCTGCCACGCGCTGGTCCGATCGCACCAACCCGAGATCGTTCCCTCTGTTGAACGTAGATAACTCGTACGTGATGATTGATGGTTCAGACCGCAACGGCCGAGCCCTAGATGAGTTCAGCAACCCCATACAGTGAAGCCTGTCAGCCGGTCGTGAGCGTCCATCGCAAGCAGGGCTGAAGGCCTTCGAGGGTTGCAGAACAAATGACCGCCCAGCCCGTCAGCACAGCGCGCAGCACTGGTTGGACCTGATTGGCGCAAGCCGATGGTTGACTTTTGATGATCTCGAGCTCAGCCTCCCGATGGCCCCAACTTGTCAATGTATACGCGGGTTATGACGGTGATGCGCACTCGGCCGCCGTATGCCTGCCACTACTAGGTACCCCAGTTGTTGCAGTACAAGGGGATCCAATATACTGCACTTGAAGGCCAAGAGTAGTGTTGCCGCGATTTGAGTCCGATTTGCTTTGAGTTGGGAGCTGGGTGGAGAATCGAGCCCGAATCGGCGCGTCGATTCCGCGTCGATTCGAGTTGACGTTGATTTGGAATCGAAGCTGACGAGGCGGTTCTGACGTTATGAAGCTAATACGCGAACCAGCAACCGCCGCGGCCGCGGTGGCAGCGCCGGCGCCGACCTTGTTCAGCTTCTCGACTCGGTCTGTGCAATGCGACACGACGCGCCGCGCTGCGAATGTTGGGCACGCAGACTTTGAGCAGCCTCGTCCCTG
>KV424878.1:0-20841 GCA_001632445.1 Peniophora sp. CONT | reverse complement strand
TTGGTCTTCGAGCAGCCCTTGCTACGATGTCGTACGGAGGACTCTTGCATATCCCGACCAGTACCTTTGAAGATGTATCTTTCTGGCTCAGCACCGCTCTACCCGCACATCCCGCGAGTCTTCGAAGCCAAGCACTGCTGCCTCCGAGATGCAACCATGGTTGCGATCGTTGAGGCGGCTTCTCTCAGTAGAGCGAATATGTGCTTACGATGCTGTCGAAGGACTCGCTAGGGCCCTCGCGCTCCGATCCGCAAGTAATGAACTGTCGCATCTTCGATACGTCGATATTCACGATACTGCATTAACATCTACGGACGTCACGAACCTCACAAACGTTTACAAGACTCGCGAATGCGCACCTGGCGGAGACGTGCCTCGCTTCCCCACGCTCCGCCTGAGGAAATGCTACTTGGATAACGTCAAGATAGCCGACTTCGAGGTCGTTGTAAGTTAGGGCAACAGTTCGATAACGGAGGCGGCACTTGTACGATCACAAGGGTGCGATCGGAGTTTCAGCACAGTCTCGACAAAGCATCTGATTAAATATGGCCAAGAGTGTACGGACGAGTACTTAGCCATATCATAGTGAAGAAAGAGCGTGAACGGCAAGACATCGTTCAACGTGCCAGATGGCCATCGGTTGATCGCTACGAATTTCATCAGCACGTGCCTAGACCCGGGCCTGTATTCCGAGTCGAAGAAATTGCGCCCGGGGGATTCGCGACGCAGCGCACCTTGTCCGAAACCACAACCATCTGTCCATGCGACCTCAGAGCGTTGTATCCTTGTGCGAGGGACCTGCAGTATACGCCAATCGTGCGCGAGTGCTCTCCAAGCATTGAGGCCTGCCCTAACATCCTGCCCTTCAGATGGCTTCCATCATCCCTCCGATACATCGCATACCAACTGAGACGCTTTCACACATATTTATCTTCCTTCTCAAAGAAGATAAAGTCGAAGAAGATAGCGGCTATGCTTATGAGGATGAGGAGGGCGACGACTCGGAGGACGAAGGGTCGTCAGATGAATCATCGGTCGTCGACCCGCTATCCGCCCTTCTCGTTCGCTCGGTTTGTCGGCGTTGGCACGCGGTGGCCGAGAGCACTCCAGAGCTTTGGGTTGATCTTGTGGGGCCATGTGGATCGCATTGGACACACCGTGCCCTGTCGTTATCCAAGGATTGCTCCCTGAATCTGAGAGTTATCCACTCGGACCCTACATCTTACGATCCGATCTCATTTCAGTCATTGTTACTCAAAAAATATTGTTTCCGGTCGCTTTTTATCGTCTTTCCAAGACTCCCGGACGCCGCGAATGGCGAACTTCAAGCCTTACTTTCATCACCATTGCCCAGATTGGAGAGCCTCGTACTTGACGGTGGTTCCTCCGTCTCCGACTATCCACTCGGACAATCCACTTTTGCCGGCCAAATCCCCCAGCGGCTGAAGATTCTCACACTCCATTGTTATCCTCTTCTACTTCAGTGTCCAGCATTGCACGCGCCCCTGACATGTTTAAAGCTCTGGGACTGTCCTGCTTGGGAGTCGATGAATTCACTGCTAGGCACTCTATCCAACTTGCCGCAGTTAAAGATTTTCAGCTGGGAAGTGATGGACGATGACACACCATTCTTAAATCTTCCGCTTTCCGCATCCTTCGAAGCCAATCCTCGCCTAGTGCATCTACCACACATGGAAAGCATAAATATTCGCACCGAGGTTGAGCGTGTCACCTACCTCTTCGCCCACGTTGTCATCCCCACGTCGTGTTCTATATCAGCCCTTTCTGAGTTTCACAACCTTCAGCACGACCCGATCGATGATCTATATATCGCGCTGGACATAGCCTTTGGCGAACGTTTACTCACGGCGTTCCCATCGACTACCGACTGCCAGAGATCAGGATTCAAGAAGATGTCTCTGTGCGTCTTCAGACTGGACTATTCCGCAGGCGCTACCACCATATGGCGCGAGCCAACTTCGACGTCTGGCCCAGCCACGTTTCGTCTTGGTTTTCTTCCTCTTCCTGAAGATGATGAGTATCAAGTTCACACCCACACGTTGTCCATCATTTCACACATACTTGGAAACTGGCCGTCGACATCCCATGCAGTCTCACAATTGCACCTTCATCATAACGGGTTCCACTTCGCAAACCCTAGTCATTTCACTCCGGAGAATCGGCCTTACCCGCGGTTATTAGGGCTGCTCCCTTCGCTAGAACACATCCGGGCTATCGACCCTGCTCATGGATTCTTCAGCGCCATCGCACATCCACCGCGGGAATACCTACCCCTCCTACGACAACTCGATCTGGAATATATCGATCTATCGACGGGGGATTATGTGGACCTTGTAAAAGTACTCAAGGCGCGCGGAGACATATCGAACAAAGAGACTTCGGCACGGCCTCCGATGACATTTGGTCTGAAGTACTGTTCTTTGGGCGGAGAGTATATGCCGGATGTACGAATGACTTTGGGTGCTTACTAGTAGCTTGTATCATCTGCGGATGTTAGGTTTGCACGTACTGGTACTTTGATTGCTCAGTGATCCGTGCCTCCAACAATATGATCAATCCCATGAAGGGGTAGCATGCATTCCCGTGAATCCACAAATATAATACAACGAAGCTCTATCTCTACACGGTCAAAGTAGCCATACCAATCAGTAGTGTATCCCGAGTCTCGATCCGCCCTTGAAGTTGAAGCTTGAAGAATCATCCTTTTCACGACGCCGCATACATCAACATGCCTCCCACTCTCGTCTGAACACCTCCGCCCAAGCCATGACAAAGTAGCAGATCCCCATCGGAACGAGACACCGCCTCGTAACCTCTCCCCAATCCCACCTCCGTCCACCCCATCTTCCACCGAGCTTCAACTTCCAACCTCCATCCGCGCCAGCATCGTCGCCGGACCACCACAAGTTGCTGGTGACCCATATCTGCACGGAGCGAGAGATGCAGGTCGTGGAGCCGATGACAGCCCAGCATGCGAGCGGGCGGACGTCGGAGTTGAGGACGGTCAGTGTCGCGTGGGTGAGAGGCCAGCAGAGGGCCTGTAGAGCGAGGAGACGGACGAGGGAGGCGAGTGGCGGGTAGTAGACGCGCCAGCGGACAAGGAGGCCGGTGGTTAGGTATAAACATTGCCATCCTGTCAGAACGGCCTGTGTATTGCGTGAGCGATGCCTGCTGTGCATGATGAAGATATAAATCGTACCCATAGTGCAGATACGGCATAATCCACGCGAGATAGACGAGGAAGCCCAGAGTTCGATGAGGATGGAGGAAGGTACAAGGCGAAGTATAAGTTATACAGAACACCGAAGACAGCAGGGACGATGGATAGCAGACGCGACGCTTCAAAGGCAAAGGTGATGAGAGTACTCGAAGAGACTAGTGGTCCGCTGGGTGGAGTGAGGCGTGCAGTAGGCAAGCGGCGGGACTGTGAGTGAATTAGCACGTTTGAACTTGAACTTTGAGTATGTTCGCGATCAAATTCGAAGATGAAGAAGACCAATGTGCTGATCGCATGCCCAATCGGGGTAGCAGCGCATGAGGCAAGTGCAATGCCAAATGTGGCAAACAGGTCGCACACGCCAAAGTTAAGCGTGTAATAAACCCAAGTAATAGAAGCCTCAAGCAATCCCAAATCAGGGATAAGACTCACCGGTTCGTCTGCCTCAGTCTCCGTCTCTCCTGCACACGCTCTCCCGGGTGCAGTGGTGATCGCATGGCCACTGCTCCTGCCCACATTCCCTCCATATCGCGCCCTGAGACCTTCCCGCGCGGTGTACAAACCGCCCGCATCACTGCTCTCATCCGCACATTCCTCGCTCTCCGCTTCGCTCTCAGGCGGCGCTGTTCGGCTTAATGCACCAAGTTGATGCAAATGCGGCGTACTGCGGCTCTTATGTGGCCTATTCGCGCGCGACGCCGATCCAGATGCGAGTGGAGGTGCGGCGGCAAGTGCCGGTGGTGGAGATAGGATAGGCGGTGTGGGCGAGTACGGCGGTGGTGGGGGCGCTGGGCCGGCCAGGATTGGCGAGCTGCAGGCGATGGGGAGGCAGAGGACGGGATAGAAGCCCGGTCCGAGGTCCGAGATGGAGGCAGCGGCGCTGGCTGAACGGTGCCGAAGATGATGTTTCTTGCGCGTACGAGGTGCGGGCGGCGTCAAGGGCGGTGGCGTGCGCGGTTGCTCGTCCTCGGAGGAAGAATACGAGCTTTGTGGGCGCCTATGGATACCAACTGCGAGCGGCGTCAGAGCCTTGAAATCTCTGGTCGAGTTCGCGCGACGGCGAGGCGCGGGCAGAGACATCGCGAAACTTACCCGTTCAGCTACGCTTTTGCGCCGGCTTCTCTTATGGAAGTGCGACGTTGGTTGTGGCAGGCGAAGATGATGGTGCGCGCGAGACATGGCACAGAAGACGCCCTGAACTTCCACACGTGGGTTCTTGTCTCCTCCCACAAACATCTCAGCTGCTTCCGTCTATCCCGTTTGAGGCTCTATTCGTGTCTCTCGGCGCATAAAGCCAGAAAGAGCGCCCATTGTCTTGCCATCCAGCAACCTCCTGAATGTCAATATCGACTTGGAACCTATATGTTTTCTTCATCCTCAAGATCTTCCTAGAGTTCTATGTCGATGCGCAGATCCTCGCACGCTCGTCGCGATGCGAACGTAGATAACCCTGGCGCTCTCTAAATACGACGAGGCTTGGGTAGGTACATGCTTGTTTACGTGCGACAGTCGTTATCGGACATGACGCCCGCTGTCCAAACGCTAAAGCCAGTCTCAATTGCACACTTATCGACAGAACTCCGACACTGGTGCAATACGAAGTCTTTGCTACGCGCAAGGCCTAGACGATCTTCATCCACCACCTCTACGCCCAGATTGACACGGCTCCCCGCAAGATACCGCCCTTGCACGCCATAGTCGCAGGCTTGTCAGGAACGAAGCTTGGGTTACAAGCCTGGGTCTGGATGGGATCGAGGGCTCGTGCGGTCTATACGGGCGTCACATCCCCGTCACCTTCTACTTATCGGAACGAAGGTCCATCTATGTACCCTTCAGTGGTACATCTCACGGCCCAATGTCTTTCAACATGACTGCGCTTCAAGATCGGGAGCCACAACGCTAGCGGCTTTTCCCGGAGGCCTCTCGCGCCCCGAGCGGCGACCCGTGTCCAGAGCGGCAGAGCGCAACAAAGGCGGCGTATCCGAGTCCTACCGACACGGTACCGAAACAAGTTCAGTTGTCAACATCGGCGCTACATGCTACAGTACATGTCAAGCCCTTCAACTTCCATAACTCATCTGACAGAAACTGTCAAACGCGTCATCAATGACAACCCTTACGCTGGTCACTCACCAATGATCGACTAGCAAGCGTATTGCTTGTTTGGAATGGTCAAGAAGACCTTATCATGGGCGTCCGATTGCTGACAATTCAACGATCGCTGTCGGGCCTTGATTCTTCACTGTCGGACTCCCACTCTTCACGGACTGTGAAGCTTCTCCCGAGCTCCGCTTCGACGGTCGTCCAATTACTGCTGAGTCTTGTCTATATTGGACGCGGCGCATGCTTGGTACTGGGATCTGCGGTGGCAAAAGGTAGGATTGCGCGATGCATATGCATATACATTGTGCGGAGGCCGCTAATCTCAACTCCACGCGCAACTTCTGTGGGCGAATGACCACCTGTACAAGATGGCACCATGAGGACAGACATGTGAATAGTGTAATTCATTATGAACGATGCAATCGCTTAGAAAGCATAGATGGTCGTCGGGCTGTGCTCCTCATGTGAATCCGACATGTACACCGACTATAAGCAAGAGATCAGTCTCGCCTGCGCGCGTGTCAAACAATTGCACAGCATACCTTCACAATATACATATCATCAAGGAGTACATCGTCCTCCTCGCCGACGAAATCGTCCTTCAAACGCGTACAGAAGCAGGGCAACTGCCGCGTCAGAACTTCGTTCGTCCAATCCAAGGTTCCCGTCTCCGGCTGCAGACCCATGCTGAACGCACTCTCCTCGCTTCCGATGAAGCGACGTGAGAGCGCGATAGACTGGGGATCGTCGAAGATCTCCATTGGAGCGGACAAGTCGCCGTCCTGCTGCGATGTGTTGAAGTCGAAGATGTAATGCGTGATATTTCCCTCGGGATTGTCGTGCGAACTGGCGTACTGCACGCCGAACGTTAAGCGCGACCCAGAGAATGCTCTACGCGCGTTTGAGTATTGATTCTAAATGGCTAAGATACTTGTACTCACACGTCGCTCAGATGACTGGTTTCTCCTTGCTCTATGATCCGTACGTTTCCAGGGCCCCAATCAGCCCAGCGAATTTGCTTACTGGAGTGTGTGGCGGAATATAACCAGGAAAGAAGGGTAGACGTCTTAACGATGATCATCACAGCAGTATCCAGTAAGGGGCTTCCTTCGGGTCGATCTACATCGCCATGTACGACCTTCATGATGAATGCATGTAGACGAACCCCGGGAGAGACCGTGAAGACCTGGCGGCGAGGCTCTGGGCGTCCCAGTGGGCTTGTACCAACCGTGAGGTATAATATGTTGTGGTCGTCACTTGGTGTGGGAAAAAGCAGTCGTATAGATTGTCGGATAATCTCTTTGGGATTGAGTTTGGTCTTTCCATTGGGGTCGAATGGTACAAGGAGCGTAGACGCCAATTGAGGATGGGCCTCCGTGAGAGTAAATGCAGAGGTGGATAAGAAGGTGAATCCAGAGCACTGTATAGTGAAGTCGGAATGACTCATGAACTGTGCGATGTATTGTTGAGCAGTGGTGTGACACAACAAATTGATTGGGACTTACGATGAGTCGCTCGCCGGAGATCCAGTTCCAAACCACCAAGAGCGGATTCGGGAAAGAGGAAAACAGCGCGATCGAGGATCCAGCAATGTGAAGGCTGCTCCCCGTAAGAAAGGCATGTGCGCATTGAACTGTCAAAGTAGGGAGGAATGCATTGCTGTGAACAGCAACGTCCGAAGACGAGAGTCTACGTAGATGCAAGGTGACCCTTCCATTCACATCTGAGCCAACTAGCCCTTCCTCCATCAAGGGATCATCCGGGTCTATATGCCCCTCAACAAAAGCCAGTAGATCCTGTGATGGATCGATGGCGAGATTGTCTAGAGGAACATCAAGCTTTGGCACTTCAATCAAGCGCTCTTCGGATACGCGCGACGGAAGCGAGTGCAATACAAGCTGCGGGTTTCGTGACACGGCATAGTGTGCGTAAACACCACCGGCCAGGTCGAGAAGGTAGGACTGGTCAGCAGATGGATGGGGCCTGCGCAGGTATGGCACGGCTCGCTTCCATGCAGAGCGTCGAGATAGAAGCAGATCATGTCTCTCAGATATAGACAGAGGACATTCAGGAGAGCCGTCGACATAGCCGTGCCTCCCGAGGTCTACAAGATATTGCAACTCCTTCGAAGCTCGATATACGCTCTGTGTACGGCGACAAGCCTACATAGCACCTCGTTAGCAATAGTATATGCAGAAACATGACCTGGGACATGTGAGCTGACCATAGATAAATGCAGGATATCGCGATGTTCGAGAAGGAGTGCTATCGCGGACAGAAGCTCAGCTGGCAATCCGAGGGGACCCGTCGTGTATAATTTCACGTCCGCGGTACTAGACATGATACGCAAGGCTCTCCAGTTGTATGCTGCTATTTTCCAATACCTCGTTGACAAGCAATGGAACCAGAACGTCGATCGGTAAGCAAAGTCAACCTCGGAGGAAGAAACGAACCGTGCTGGCCTCGTGGCTCGCATCAAAACACGCTCACGTGCCACATTTGAAATTCCCGCGGGCCCGATTCATTGTCGCGTCGCGCGGCGACTCCCCTTAACCACCGACCACCATCACAATCTATCCGCCCCTTTCTTTGCACCCTTACCATTGCGCTTGACATGCCTAAACGTCGGCTAGACGTTGAACCAGATGAAGAGTCTCAGCGAGCAAGTGGATCGAAACGCGCTCGGTTCGATAATGCTGCGCTGCAAACACGCGAGTTTGAAGGTGACGACGCGCGAATAGAAAGCAGGGCGTTCCGCAAGGGGAAACAGCGCGCGAGTGATAACATGGGTGAGGATGAGGACGAACAGTCAGAGTCTCCTGATACAGATGAAGAGGTGGAACTTGAGAAGGCTCGCGAGTCTCTTCGCCAGCGCCGGAATCAGCCCGGTGTACGTTTCTCACCTTTATGATAAAGCAATTGCCTTATCGACCCAATCTGATCGTACCAGACATCGGCAAAGTATGGTATTATTGAAAAGGTCGAGATGCACCAGTTCATGTGCCACCGGTACCTTACCTTCGATCTGGGTTCCCGCATCAACTTTGTTATCGGTAGGTGCCAATCACGGTTTGTTCATGCAGTCGCTGATTTATCAAAGGTCATAACGGGAGTACGCTACTCTTACTTATACACATCTCATGTGACTTCCACTGATGTATATGTCGCCTACAGGTGGAAAGAGTGCTGTGCTCTCTGCTATCACAGTCGGACTCGGCGGTAAAGCTAACTCAACCGGCCGCGGGAACGGTCTCAAGTCTTTCATCCGCGAAGGCCAAAAGTAGATTCTACCCGCGGTTTCTACATTGGCTTAGCTCATTGAGCATCTTACTCAGCGCGGCCGAGGTGACGATCCACCTGAAGAACCAGGGCGAGGAAGCGTATAAGCACGACCTCTATGGCGATAGCATCATCGTTACGCGCAAGTTTACTAGGGATGGCAGCTCCTCGTACGCGATCAAGAGCAAATCTGGCAAGAAAGTTTCGGGCAAGCGCGAGGAACTGTCCGCGATTTGCGACCACATGAGCATTCAGGTCGATAATCCTATGAACATCCTGACTCAAGGTAACGCGCAAAGCGTATGATTATCATGTGCCACCCTACTAACATCGACTATTTTATAGATGCATCTCGTCAATTCTTGAATTCAGCAAAAGCATCGGATAAGTACAAGGTATCGTCGTATCCAAAGACGATTCGGACGTTGCTGATACGCCCTAAGTTCTTCCTTCAAGGAACCCTCCTTGCGCAACTATCCGAAGAATATGAACTTTGCGACGACAATGTTAGACGCATGTTGGACATCCTGGATACGAAGCGAGGCGCCATCTCCGACTTGAAGTCCGCGCACAGTGATGCTAAGAGCCGCTTGCGAGAGGCAGAAGCGGCCCGCGACCGCCGCAACAAGTCCAACGATCTTAAACAGGAGCTCGCTTGGGCGCACGTCCTCGTCAAGGCGGATGAGCTTAGAGCGCGGGTGGACGCTACGGCGAAGATTACACATCGTGTTGAGAAGCTCCGCGGGAAACTCGACACCGCCCAACAGGCTGTTGACGCAGCGAAAGCTTCGTTTCAGGAGAAGGAACGTGCTCATGAAGAGCTTGGCAACGTGGAAGACCTCGATGCTCAAGTGGCTACGCTTAAGGCCAGCATTTCAGCTCAGAAGAAGATTACTAGCGAGCTTAGGGTATGTCCTCACGTCTATTCGTTTACCTGCCTCGCTCATGGAAAAATGGCAACCTTACAGCTTGAGGAGACCAACATGAATAACGAGGTGCAGTATATCCGTGGCGAGATCGAGAACGTCAACCGGGAGAAGCGTGCTGAGATGGCGAAGAGCGCATCACGATTGGAGGGAACACACGAGGCTCTGGTCCGTCGCCTGGAGGACGCTGAAGCTGAGCTCGGGAACGCCACCACAGCGCGCCAGACCGCGGAGGCCCGTATCGTCGAGAAGCGAGCAGAGCGCGCTTCTGTTGAAACTGCCGCGCAGCAAGCCGACCGGGACAGAGCGGAAGCCGACATGACTCGGAAAGGCGCCCGACAGCAGCGCGAGACCGTTGAAAGCAGCACACAGGATGACCTCGCTGCGTTTGGCCAGAACTTGCATCAGGCATTGGACAACATACGCGGGACACACTGGTACGGCGATACACCCGTCGGTCCGTTTGGTCAGTACGTCAAGCTCCGCGATGGTCAATGGGCCGTACCTCTGCGCATCCAAATTGGAAGGCTCATGTCCGCGTTCGCCATCACCGATATGCGAGATCGAACTACCCTGGCGAAGATCCTTAAGGATAGCGGAAAGTACGTCAAGAGTCGACTTTGATCACTTCGCCATGTTGACAGATACTCTAGTAGCCAAGCGCCCATCATCGTCGCCGGACTTGATCTCTTCGACTACAGCCGTGGCGAGCCTGATGAACGGTTCTTAACGATCCTACGTGCCGTCGAGATCAGCGATGAGTACGTGAAGCGCGTATTGGTCAACCAAGCACGCATAGAGCGAACTATGCTGTTCCACAAGCGTGATGAAGCCGATGAGGTCTTGAAGGCGCAAAACGGCGGTGGTGTGGGCATTACCCGGGATGGATTCATCGTTACCCGTTTTCGCGATAGCGGAGGCTCGTCGAACCCGCTGCAAGACCTTGGCGCCAGAGATAGACGACATCTGATGTTCACGAACCGCGACAAGGCGGCGCAGATAATGGATTGGCGGGGGCGCGAGCAAGTCGCAGAGCAGGCGTACGGCGAGGCCCTGGCTCGCGCTCAGGAGCTTCATTCGAACTTCAGGCGTGCAGATCAAGAACTCAAGGATGCACAGGTAAGTCTCTTCCGTCATCGCTCATGATCAGACTCTGATAACTCCATTCGTAGGCGGCTGCCCAACGCGCCGGTGCTGAAGCCACGAAGGCCAAGCGGATGCGTGACCAACTCCAACAAGAGGTCAACGACGATGTATCGCTTGACATGGCTGGGTTTGACCAGGCACTGGCTGAGCTCGAGGATAAGCTTCGACGGACGGCCGACCAGTTTGAACCGATTGCACGGCGTAAGGCTGAAATTGAGGCTGAGATCACAAAGCTCACGGACCAGTCAAAGTCGGTCAAGCGCGTCATTTTGGATTTCCACGATCGCAAAACGGCTGCGCGCGAAGAGGTTGAGAACGCTGTGGCGGCGCGTGCACCACTACAGAACGATCTGAGGCACTGGCAGAAGAGTATAGACGCGGAGCGGGCAAAACTGCAGGATAGTAAGCGGGAGGAGGACGAGGCTCGCCAGCACTATGAGGCTACTCTCGCCAAGGCTACCGAGTGTTGCGCTCGTGTTGAGACTTTACGCGTGCCGGATGCGATTGAGCGCGAGATCACTGCCACGGAGAACGCTCTTAGGGAGCGAGAGAGGCGCGGTGGTATATCGGTAGAGGATGCGGAGGCAGAGGTTCAACGTACGCAAGCAGCGATGCACACTGTCGAGGTGGAGCTTGCCGAACTGGACGCGTTGGCTAAGGTTCGTCTTTTTGCCTAGTCTTGTCCTCTACTGGTATCTTGACATGATTGCTACCTCCAGCTCTTGAAGGGTTGTCTCAAAAGGCGCAAGAAGAAGTGGATCGCCTTCCTAGGGTTCATGTCTGTACGATGCAAGACCATTTTCCAGATTCGACTCTCGAACCGCGGGTACTCAGGCCGGATCTTGATGGATCACGAAAACCAAACACTGGTTCTTAAAGTCCGGACGGAACGCGACGAAGCGACGCAGGGTGGACCAACGAGTCAGACTGGTAGCCATATGCGCGATACTCGCGCTTTGAGCGGTGGGGAGAAGAGCTTTACAACGATATGCCTTCTGCTCTCGATGTGGGACGCCATCAGCAGTCCCATTCGCTGTCTTGACGAGTTCGACGTGTACATGGACGATGTAACGAGGCGGGTGGCGTGCAAGATGATCGTACGCCTTTCGGACTTCCTGAGCTCATCGTGTTGCTAACCACTGGCTTTTCCAGATCGACGCGGCCAACACGAGCAATGCTGAGCAGTACGTATTTATTACGCCGAAAGGCATGGACAACATCCACATTGGGAACACTGTACGTGTTCACCGGATGCGAGATCCCGAGCGCTCGCAGGGCACGCTCGCCTTCGGTAATTCAGTCGCCGCTTGAGTCGTCGCCGGTGTTACTTGGATGTGTCGTCATTGAAGGGTATCTGAAAAGAATTGCGGCTCGCCGTCAGCTGTGCAGTTTCTTGGGTTATGTGGCGTTGTTGTAGTTGTGAGGTTTCTTGGGTTTATATTGAGTTTCTGTCGTTGTGTGCGTTTCCATGGTCCAGAATGTGTATTTGAGCACGTCTTGTTTACGCTAGTAGCATATTGTTGTACGAGCTATACTCTCAACCAACTGATTGGGGATCTTTCGCCCCAACATCAAGACTCGCAGAGCGTCGTGGTCCGGCCAGGTGACTAAGGCTATTGTGGGCACACTGTAGCCTGACATTGAGGTCGGTGGGCCGACCGTACCATGGTACTTGATACGCCCAACCTCGTGATTCAGCCAAGCCTATTACACGAAAGCGGGTGTGCGGAGTGGGATGATCGTGAATCGTCGAGACGGGAACCACCGTCTACGCAAACGAGCATTAAAACATCGCGAGTGCAGACACCTGGGGCGACGCTTATTTGCGCACCTGTCTCCGTCGTCGATAGGATACACTCCTGATGATTTGATGCCTGATTGTGTACCAAGAAATTGAATCAGAGCTGAGTATATCGGGGATCGCGTTCGAAAGGTGGGCGAGTGGGCGAAGATCCGCAGGTCAAGGATGAGAGCTGGGTGGTGGCCCGGTCCGCTACGACACAGTCAGCAGCATGGCTGTGAGCTAGGGTGGCACGCCGTCGCACGACAAAGCGAGTATGCATATATTGGGATAACGATAGGGCCCCGCTGCTGGCAATGGTTGGGGATATATGGAAGGGGGGCGGATGCGCCGCCCGACTCCGCGCATCGGTCGAAGCGCTGGCCTCTCAACCCGACCTCAAGTATTGAACTTGAACAGACGGCCGGCGACTACTGCGCGCGTGTCGCACGCCATCGTCTGTGAAGAGCCGGGTGCCAACCTGACGTAGATGCGGGTAGATGTTGGGTGACAGTGCTAGGGCAGGCTGGGACCAGGTGAGGTAAAAGAATGCAGGGTGACCGCGTTGCGTCTGCGCTACCGGGGTAGGGCACTTATGGGTGCTGGCAGACGGAGAATACAGCCAATCTTTGGAATTGAGTTTCGACATTTGTCGCCATCGTTGGCGTTGGGTACTATTAGTGGTGGGACGGCCGTTGATGCATTGATGCATGATGACGGTGCAGAGAGAGGCGACGACGACGCGGCTCGGGCGGCGGCCCGGGCCCGGACTTCGTCCTCAACCACGACCATGGCCGCGCCCTATGAAGTCAACTGGTGGACTTTCTCTTATGAAGCACACACACATACAGCCGCTGCTGGTTCTCTCTCACATCGAAGCTAAGTACTAGCGCTTTCTCAAAAAGTCAGGCTATATTATCCGAACCCGGTTCCAGTGACTAGCGTCCAGTCGGTCTCACAAGTACGGCCACTACCGAGCAGAAGGTCTGCGGCTTACTTTGCACTGATTCTGTGAACTATACTTATGATCACTTGCGTTGCATCCCCTTGAATGTTGAATGCTCTCGACGGTCTGACTGGGCATTTCGCGCAAAAGACAACTCCGAGCCGATCGACACGTTCTCGATCACTGGGTCAAGCTCAGGACTGGATTCCTTCCAGACAACGATACGCGCCACTCGCCGCTCTTCATCATCACACAACAAGGCTTCCACAAATAACCTAAATGCAACTTCACCAAGGATTATGAAATAATTGGCGTGCTTTCCTTTGTCTCAATTTTCGAGCAATCTGTGGCCCTGTATTACACATTGGTGTGTCGCGCCACATAGAGATAAGCTTAGCTATCACACTCTTTGCACTGCAGGCAAGGCTGCATAGCCTCGAATCGCGTCAATGACGCTATGACACAGTTTCTCGCATGCTAATTGAGTTTGTCACGCATACGTGGCCGTTGTGGGGATAGGGCTTCTCATGCATGCCATCTCTCTCGCACGAAGGATTATACAGCATGTCGTCGACGGTTTCTGCACCACGAGCCGGATACAGATGCCTCAATATCGTCGAGGAGCGAGAGTCACTCTGGGGACGCGTTTGGGGTCCAATCGCTTCGGCTCACGAGTAATATTCCAATGACAAAAAAGTTCGACCGGCAATTGGGATGCAGGACAACATGCTACCCTTTGTTCTTCAGACAGATATAATCAGCTCGTTGTGTTCTACAGTGGTGGAGCTCACAGCGAATGCGGACGCGGCGTTGGCTTTACCTCGCGCACAGAATGAACGCCCAACTCTCAGAACTACCTGCGCGGGTGTAAATACACCGGATGCAATCTAGGTTGTCCCTCTCCAATGTGTGACAGTATGGGGTTGAAGACATCTGTACTCCAAAGGAAGAGAGCTCGTTTTGAATTGCTTGGGAATGGCCAAGACCATTTCCTATCGTATAGTTGTCCTAATAACGGCGCAGGCAAAGTTGCCTTCTGGTCAGCGGGTCAGTCTTCTGTACTTCCCTGTGATCCATGTGAGCTGAAACTTATTGCATCTCAGCAGGACGTGTACACAAAGCGAAAAGCTGTGTGAGAGGTGCGAGTGTTCCTGAAAAGCTATAGCGCAATTGAGGTCACACTCGCTTGCAGTTCTCATTGGGGATGGTTGAACATCATGGATCCCAGGTCAGCGTGTACGGGCGGTACGGCCACTTCCCAAAGGGGCTGATCCAATCGGCTCTCTGTGTGCCCCCCGCTCTGCGGAATGGTATAAAGGCAGCGGTCTCAACAAGAAGCAGGCCATCATTGTGTCACGCCACGACAGGCTCCCAATGCTATCGCTATCGCTACCGGTTAAGCCATTCAATTCCTTTCTGACTTTTACATCGCGCACTCACACGAGGTTATCGTCGTTTAGTCCGCACACGAACACGGTCCGTTTCATGCCAGTAAACTTGCGGATGATCGATGGCTGCGCTACATAAGGTTGAACGAACTTTGCGATGTCAACGATGCCGTCGTGCTTTATCGCCAGTCACTTCAACATACTTCTCGCGATCATCCTGGCAGGCCATCTTGGCTATACAACCTGGGTCGCTGCCTGTATTCCAAGTTCTCCGTCACGGGGAAGCTGAGGAGTCTTTCGGGTTCCATATTCGCTTTTCGAGGCTCGGTAGAGTCAACGCTCGACGAGCATGATCCCGCGCTTCCGCAGCGTTTCAGCGGTCTTGCGGTTGGTTTACATGCTCGTGTCATGCGTTTGGGTGAAACCCGAGATCTGGAAGATGCACTTGACGCAAGCCGACGCGCGGTTGAACTCACGACCATTGATAATCCTGAGCTCCCATGGCGGCTGAGTAACCTGGCGAAGTGCTTGAGTGCTCGCTTTGAGCGGCTCGGGAAGGTCCGCGATCTTCAGAACTGTATTCGCACGTGTCAACACGCCCTGGAACTCACATCCGGCAACGATCCCGAACTCCCACAGCGCCTGGTGAGCCTCGCGAGGTCGTTTAGGTCCCGCTTCAAGTACTTCGGCGAACTTGATGACCTTGAATATGCTGCCGATGTAGATCGACGTGCCATCGAGTTTATACTGGATGATTACCCTGAGCCTGCATTCCAACCAGATTACCTGACATCCTCCCAGACATCTCGTCTTGATGGCTTTTCCAACTTGAACGATGAAGAAGTTACTCTGAACGCCCTTATTAGGCTGACATCTAGTGACGACGAACCAGAACTCTCACGACGGCTGAACAACCTCGCGGTCTTCTTAAGAACTCGATACAAGCGTTTTGGCGAGCCCCGTGATCTTGATAGTGCTATAGAGGCATGCAGACGCACCGTGGTCCTGACACCGGACGACCATCCTGACAGGTCACAGCGCATGCTTCAATACGGCTCATGCATGTACTCTCGCTTCCTGAAAGATGGCACCCGGCATAATTTTGATGCCATCGTAGAGTGCTACATGGAAGCATCTCAGATGCGATCTTCGAGCGATCCTCGCTGGTGCTTTCGATGCGCGGAAGCGTGTATTAAGATTCTCTCCGATCACCCTGAATTCAGCTCTCTCGAATACCTATTCCTTGCGTATTCACGCATTATTGATACTCTTCCCGATCTTGCCTGGTCAGGATACATGCAGTACCATTTTGATGAGTCCACTCGCATCGGTAGACTTGTCAGTGCAGCTGTATGTGCTGCCATTCAAACTGGCGATACTGCACGCGCTGTGCAGTGGCTTGAAGCTGGAAGGAATCTCACCGTGTCGCAGGTGATTTCACGGCGTAGCACACCTCTTGATCAACTCGCGGAACGATTGACGGGGCTTGCCCACTCCGTACGCAGTGTTCGCATGGAACTGCAGCAACTAGGGGACAAGCTTCACCCAGACCGTGAGTCACATACCCTCCGTTGAAGTTCACCGTTGGTTTCTTATATCGGGATCAATTCAACTACAGAACAACATCGGCAACTGATGATGCATTATGATGACATACTGAAGGACATCCGTACTCGTGACAATTTTGAGGATTTCATGCGGCCTAAGAAGCTCACGAGGTTGACTTTCTCGTCCATGACTTGTGGACCGACGGATGGGACTGTGGTCTTCATCAATGTCGCGCGGTCCTCTTGCGACTCTCTCCTTCTACTCTTTGACGGCACTGTAAAGCCTGTAAAGCTACCAGACCTGTCAGAGACACGTGCAGGCAAGCTGCGGGATCTTTGGATTGAGAGCGTCTGTGACCGTAGGGCGCACACTAGGCGTGGATCGGCACCTCGGGAAAGCGCTTCCATTCGTGGATACTCGAACATATATAGTCTGATCTTGGGTCGATTGTGGGCATGGATCGTGTACCCGATCCTGCAAGCACTTGGTGTTGTCAGTAGCCGTTTCTTTTTGGACAACCAACTTAACCTCATTACTGATAACGGTTCTACAGACCCAAAATCTGCCTGACGCCACAAAGCCACACATCATCTGGTGCCTTTCTGGTGCTCTCACCGACCTACCTTTGCATGCCGCGGGGCTCTATAACCAAATGCAGACAGGTCCTCGTGTCTTCGACTACGTTGTGTCGTCGTATACGACGAGTCTTTCATCGCTGTTACGCTGCGTAGAGATCGAAAGCAGTCACCACGCAACTCTGAGTCCAAGCATGCTGCTCGTCGCGCAGACGGAGAATCCTCGGCCTGGTTTGACACCCCTTCACCATGTACGCGAAGAAAGCGCCCGGCTTCGCGCACTCTTTGAGGAGTCTAAGCACACCTTCCTCGAGAACGAGCAGGCTACTGCGAAAGCTACGCTATCTGGCATCTACCAGCATAGTTGGGTGCACTTCGCATGCCACGGCTCTCAATACCCGCGCGATCCGAGCTTTAGCTCACTTGAGCTGTACGACAAAGCTCTCACCATCGCGGACCTGTGGTGGACCGCATCAGACAACGCGGAGCTGGCATTCCTCTCAGCATGCGAGACCGCCGCAGGCGGACAGAGGGTACCGGAAGAGTTCGGCCACTTTGCGATGGGAATGTTGGCCATTGGCTTCAAGGGCGTCGTGGCGACGATGTGGGCCATATGCGATGAGGATGGTCCTGTCATCGTGGAGGCGTACTACAAGAAGCTGCTTGAGCTTCGCGCTTCTGGCGCTGTTCCGCGAGGACAGACAGGCGCGGCCTACGCTCTTCATCATGCGGTGGGATGTTTGAGGGAGGCGGTTGGCGAGAGTAAGTTTGAGCGATGGGTACCCTTTGTGCATTTCGGTGTCTGAACGGACGGTGATATTCGCGCGACTGACTGTCTAGGTTGCCTATGTGCATCCACGCTTCTCTGGTAGTCAATTATGAGCCCGTAGTGGTATCATCCTGAGTACAATTATAACCAGTAGTCTGAGTAGCCACATTCTCCCATAAGCATATGCATTGCGTATCGTCATCATCCGCCTATGAGTAACCTCGCGCTCGCCACCGTCCCCAATTTCGGAACGCTCTCCACTCCGTACAGTCCCACAATGACCCAGCTTCAGCACAGACGGCTCGTCCATCTACACAATCGAGCCGATGCTGGCAGGCGGATAGTGCTAACGAAGTGTCGACATGGGTGCGTTGCCATCGAGGCCAGAAGGCATTATGAGTGTGCGATCGCGGGCACCGTGACCAACTGGCGCCGCCGCCGTCAAGGCAGAAAGTGCGCTTAAACCGGCTGCCGCACCCCGCCCCGCCCTCGCCCAAAGCCATACACCGACAGGGACCTGGAGAGGGCCAGGCTGATTTACGTTTGCGGTGGTAGTCTCGTGGAGGGACATATGTGGGAGATTGGCGCATGGCGCGCCGTTCCCTGTGTGCGCAGAAGTTTGTGGCTGCGGCTGCGTGGTAATGCTTTCGTTCTCTGAATCTATCTCGGACCTTCGTCTTGAATGAACGCTAGTCCCTACTGTATGGCCCTCGGGTCACTATCCCTATATCGGCCCTATGCCGATCCAGCCCTATACCGGACTCCATTACTTTCATCCACATTCAGTTTTGGCGTCTGGTTACATCCTTAGCCCGTCTTTTCGAGCATTCCTCTCCCGGTACCTACGAGTATCGGACCCATCCCCGATTTTCGGACCAGCCTCACAAAGTTAATTGTGGTCGTGTGCCTCTGTAACCCGGGTTTCGTCTGGCATCATGTACTTACGGCCCTATAGCGCCCCTAGCCCTCCGGGCGGCGCGGTATAAATGTTGTTGATTGAAAAAAAAAAAAACCCGTCGGCACTGCATTTAGCTCGCCATTTTCCGCGAAAAACGTCGAGCTTCGGGACGTGTGGGCATTCGAGATTGAGAGTCCGACTGGGAACGGCCATGTATGAATCAGACAAAACAAACAAGGACATTGAACATGACCGGGCACCAGAGCGTTGTCGGTGTTGGTGTCGGCAGTTTTGCAGTGCTGGTTCGGGTGAAGGAGCAGAGCCAAGGCCTGGCTGCCCGTAGCGCGTTTGCCGGGCCGAGGATCCGCGAGCGACGCGCGTTCTTTGTCCTCAACCACGAGCACGACCGCAACAAGCTGTTCGAGCCTCCTTCACGCTCCTACCAGCTGTTTCCTGGACAACCCGCTCTCGTCGATTCGGGGCAATCCATTCGGAGTGATCGCTGCACTGCGAGTCGATGTAGACATTGCTGCGAAAATTTTACCTCTTCCCTCGTTTCCGGAGCTGCCATTCGCCGTCACGCTTGCGCTGTGACTTGCGGATTTCGTTTGGGATCTACCTTACATCATTGCCATATGCTGTACAATCTTCACGCCCTTCCCCTTCCCATCTCCGTATACCATCATATGTTTGGTTTCGTTCAACTTGCTGTGTGCCGTGTACACAGCCCTTTGCGCGAATATAACTGCTGTCTTCCCCTTCACTACAGGCCTTTACGCTTCCGTATCGCCTTCAACAGACGCCTCGGAGAAACCTTGTATTTCCGCCGCGGCTCAGCACCATCCCATGCATCCTATGCCAAACCACGAAAAACAGTACACGTTGCCTGGGAACTATATCAGGTAGCCCTAGAAGCCGTTCACCCTTTTCCGACCTTATTGCAGTCATACGGGGTTTGAGTTGTTGCTTATGGATTAGCGCTTCGGCCCATGCCCACTATGCGTGTTGGCCAACGCGAGAAAGAGTTTCTGTCTTCGCCGAAGGTAGCTTCGTCTACGTGGAAACCTATACAGCGGCATTCATTTACTCTTCGGACCCGCATCACATCCACCGGTATCGAGCCCTAAAGCAGTGGTATGTAATACTAATAGGTCCGTATCTGGCGTGCGCTTCGACATTAATCCGTGTCATGGTCCTTGCATGCAGCCTCGTTGCTTTCTTCCCGCTCACACCGGGCACAGCAGATCGGCCCGTGTCAGTACCGCCTTCCTAAGATGCCCCGTCTTATAACTGGACCACTTTGAGGTGTCGGCCAATACCCCTCTCCAGGCTTCTTTCCTGCCAACCGGCCATTCGCTCTGACACCACTGCGAACACTCGAAGCGTCAAAAGGATCGACGGCATGTCCAAACCAGAGAGCCCACGCGTTGAGGTTCCACTCGGCGTAAAGGTATTGAGTTGTGCTTGTGGTCCTTTCGCCGTGCTAACTATAACTTTTCCTCCATGAAGGCAGGTGCTCTTCTAAAGCAGAAAGGCATGTTCAAACGGCTACGACAACATCTCCTACGGACGCCGAGTACAGTTGAGTCCTCTCGCTTCCCTGCATGCTTTATGCAGTCCGCATTGGTTGACGCAAAGCGGTTCTCAATTAGTACACGCACGTCGAGTGTGATCCCATACATCTCGGTAGGATGGCGGATGATCTACGTCGCCGTTATGACCGGTCGCACAAACTTAACGATATTAAAAATGCCATTACATTCTACCGTCGTGCACTCCAACTCACACCCGACGAGCATCACCACCAGCCATACTGGCTCAACAACCTTGGGTACTGCCTGATTTACCTCTTTTTGCGCTCGGGCATGCTGCACGCTCTGGAGTCTTCACTATCGACTTTTCAGGTTGCAGTGGAGATGACACCAATTGCGGATCCAGAGCTCCCACGGCGGCTGAGCAACCTGGCGGTCTCCTTGAGGACTCGTTTCGAGCGCTTCGGCCAGCCAGAAGATCTCGAGAGTGCGCTGGACGCACATCGACGTGCCGTCGAGCTCACACCCGGAGACGATCCCGACCTCGCACGGCGGCTGAGCAACCTGGCGGTCTCCTTAAGGAATCGTTTCGACCGCTTCGGCCAGTCAGAAGATCTCGAGAGTGCGCTGGACGCAGATCGACGTGCCGTTGAGCTCACACCCGTTGACGACCCCGGGCTCCCACGACGGCTGAGCAACCTGGCGGTCTCCTT
>KV424877.1:0-21189 GCA_001632445.1 Peniophora sp. CONT | reverse complement strand
TTGACCAATCGATTCGGCGTACCTGAAAGGTGGAAACCCCAGCTTTTCAGCCCGAACGGACCGTAGGGGGGCGAGAGCCAGAAAAGCAGCCAGAGTGCCTGCCAGCTCACCAGGTGCGGGGGCCATATCTCGATAACTAACGCACCTATTAAAAAACGGAATACAGTGTTCGATTCGCATCGAAAAATGCGTCATTTCGCGCTAGAAAACGTCCCAAACGGGCGAGGTTGGTGGAGGGGTGGTCGGGGTGTGGGCGGTAGGGTGGGGGGTCCGTGGGTGGGCTTTATGGGTCGTTACGGGTACGGGTGCACCCGTACCCGAACCGTAGTGGCACCTACAGCCCCTCGAACGGTACGGGTACGGGTACGGTTCGGCCGTTACGGCCGTATACGGGTAAAATAAAATAATATATTCGATAATTCACAAATAAAGCTAGAGAACACCATAGGGAGTTCAGAAAGATATGTATCGAGTCAAAGGGTGGCACCGACCATGCAAAAACAGTCACAGAAGGGGGCGTGGACCACGAGGAGCACTATAGTAGGCAGAAGCAAGTTGAAAGGTGTACATATGAATGGGGAGGTGCTTTAAGACACTTCGATAAGTGAAGGGGGAAGTCCGAAGGAGGGTGAAGTCCGAAGGAGGGGAAGTTCGAAGGAGGGGGAAGTTTCAAGGGGGGTGTTTCGGGTCTGGGATGCGGCCCTCGCAAGTGCAACCGAATTTGAGCACCTGCATTGCATTAGTAGGAGGCGCAGAACAAGGAGACAATG
The DNA here is from genome assembly GCA_001632445.1 of Peniophora sp. CONT. Classification (NCBI taxonomy): domain Eukaryota; kingdom Fungi; phylum Basidiomycota; class Agaricomycetes; order Russulales; family Peniophoraceae; genus Peniophora; species Peniophora sp. CONT. The sequence goes on along the minus strand of KV424877.1, from coordinate 20,419 downwards.
ATACTCACCTATTGCACCTAGGTAAACCCGCCGACCCCTACAGCTCTGCTCACGCGACGTGCGATACTCGGCCCATCTTCTTGCGAGAGCCTACCTATCAGTATCACCAACTTATGGTACTTGAAAAAATGATTGACACTATATCAAAGCTTTACTGAGCTAGAGTCAAAACAGTGCGATAGATGGTGGGCTCGTCAACGTCCAAGATAAAGGGCATCTCGACGACTCGAGTCAACGCGTCCGGCCAACGACGCGACTCGAACACGGTCACATGTCATTATAATGCCATTTCCCCACCTTCTCCCCGACTACTACGGCGTGCGGAGCCTTGCGGACATCCAAAGTGCGCAGGCAGCCGTAGTGCGCGACCATTGCTAGCCTAACGACAGCGACCGTGGAGCACGAGCGTGGCTCGAGAGATCACCCGTATACGGCCCGTAACGGCCGTATGGCCTACGGGTGGCTACGGGTTACGGCCGTTCCCGTAGCACCCGTAGGGGAGATCCTCGCGAGCGCCTACGGTACGGGTCCCGTACCCGTATACGGGCCCCGTAACCCGTAGCCTACGGGTACGGTGCACATCCCTAAGGGGTGGTCGGGCACTGGGCGGGAGGGCGGGCGGGCAGTGGGCGGGATTGATGGCGCGGCCGCGCGGCGGGAAGCCCGAGGACTGATGCCGAGGACGGAGGGTGCGAACACGAGGCGCGGCAGCCCGGGCAGCCCGCGGGAGGGCCCGAACAATGGGCAGGAGTGATGGGAAGTGCTTGATAATGAGAAAAGGAACCGACTTACTGATTAATACATGAGTTTCCGGTCAGTGGAGGTCGCGAGCAGCTTCAATTGAAGCGAGTCGGGGTTGCACTGCAACGGGGACCCCGAGATCACTTCAATTGAAGCTTTTCGCGACTAGGAGGGGTGATACCACTCCACGACCGCGGAAGAGGTTCAGTCGCGCTGGAGGTCTCTCCTCCCTCAGCTTGAGGATCTCGAAGAGTCTGACGTGCGTGACGTTCTTCATTACATACGGTCAAGAACTGCGGGACAGCGACGCCCAGCGGCTACAGCCTTCATCGACCTGCGCAACTCCGCCCCAACAGGATCCCCTCGCCCTGATCCTGCCCTCTGATGGACCTTCATCCAATAGCACGCTTTAGTATCAGACAAATATGAATACTTTTCTCATAAGCACGCTTCGCCGAAGCAGCCGAAAATATTGAAAGAAATGACTATCCCGGACCCCGGACGCGCAAGTCACGAGGACGCGTTGATCACCACGCGACATCGCACCTCAACCACGTCTCTCTCTCTCTCTCCCTCAATTTACGGTCTCACCTGCGACATGTTCAACTTCGTTCGACTTCAACATGGCCGTGCGCTTCCAATGATGAATGGCGTTTGTGTCCGTCCCTTGAATGCTCTGATTCTGATGCAGAATCGGCTAATATATTGCTCTAGATATCCCTTTTTCGGACACTTGCACCTTATCGCATCTCCCCTTTACTGCAAAGTCCATTACGTGTGCCTCGAGGATACGAGAATGCGACCCAGGACGTCTGAGAGACAGTCATACAATCAGAATCTGGCAACCTACGGACTCCGGCGTCAATTGCTGAAGTGTCATCGCTAAGACGCCGTCGACTAACCATAATGGTCAATCTACTATCGAGTAGCATGGACATATGGTCAGCTACAGGAAGCGGCCTTTTTCCAACCTATTCAGATCTCTGCTCAGATACGGCTTCACCACATCCCCGACATCGGCTCTATCCGCTCATAGCGCCGGAAAGGGCTTCACATCTTTTAGACGCCGTCGCCCGACGATGGCTGCGACCACAGATCGGCTCGGAAACTGCCATGCACTCTGTATGGCGCTGAGTGATGACACGAATGGCGCAAATAAACGAGCGGGCGAGCGTGCCTGATACGCGTTTGAGTTAGAACAGAATACGCTGTAGACTTGGCTTCCGTTCCATGGATTCACACGAAAGGAACCCCCTTCGCTTTCTTGCCATCCGAACGCCTCTAAAAGGACCTTAACTGTGTTTTCCCCTCGTCGTTTAAACTTCCACTTCTTGCCAGCCTTATCCAAAGTTCGACTTGAGGAGCCACAGCCACATTGAAACTGTGGAACGCGGCACTCACCTCTACGACGACGCGCTAATCGCTTTTTCAATCATTGAACTTAGTCACGACCGTCGTCTGTGCGTGCTCGTCAGCGCTGCCGTCAAGGGAACCGCATTGGCTGAACATAGTAAGCAACTCGCGGCATCTGCTCGTAACGCATAGAAAATAACCTTCCAAGCCTAGTTTCACGTCTGCCAGACCTGCCGAAGATTGCATTATTGGACACAGACTACACTGTACTCACCGCCACTTCCGCGAATTTCTCAACATGCATGCTCTGGAGCGTAACGCGAGCTCAGCCGAGCCAGCAGCTACCTTTATCGCCAGGCCAGTGTCGGGCACGCCTCCTTGGCGTTATCCCCATTATTGGGCAACAGGCAACGCTCCTGAAGATGAGCCGGCCGCAGACACAGCTAGGTATGTATACGCTTGTATGGTACGGGTCCGCAGACCAGCTCATCTCGATGTAGCTCGGCGCTCTCTAGCCCATCTCTCCTCGACTCGCCTGATGATACCATCTACCCGAAGGAACAATTCTCTCCCGCGGATACAGAAAGTACGATACTTGGTTTAAATGTCAAGTTGCGCTCTGACATTCGGTCAGCGATATCCGCCCAGACAGCGGACACAACCACTGCCTCTCCGGATCTCCCCTCACCTCAGGTCCTGATAAGTGACTGGGTGAAGTGCTCGTGCGCAGCGTGTCCCAACCCAACGGCATGGGTGAGATCCCATCATATCAACGCCCCTCGTTGCTCACCAACCATACTGGCCTTCAAACAGTATCACACAGCTGTGGATAATTACGGTGCCATCATCGTCCCGCCGTATTTCCTCTGCGGGTACTGCGCTCCTATATACGGATGGGAACTTATACAACATGTTCCCCAACCCGGATATGGAGACATCGTCAGCGACATCAACTCGCAATGCTCACCGTACACGACTGTTGTTGACCAGAGCTCCGAACAACAGCATGAAGAAGGTACGAAGTATCCGCCTTGTTGACGTCGGCTCTAGTACTCAGGGCTGACGAACTCGTGTAGCTCTAAGCGACAGTTCTCAGCAAACAGACGGTGAGAAGACACAAACAAGCTCTCTTGAAGACGTCTATACCGATCCATCGGACACTGGTAAGATCATCCCGTCCATGCCACCATCCCTTCTCGACTAATATAAACTTCAGAAGACTTCTGCTATCACTCAACTGCACTCATACCCTCAGGTACGTCTTCCTACACCGTAGTATTCGATATTTTCTGACAACACCGCACGGGGTAGACGTGACCGCTGCGGGTGTCCAAGATGTAACACGCCCCGAAGCGGGTCCCGGTACGGCGACCGCGGATCCTGAAGACAATAGCGACTCGTGCCGTGTCCCGTATGGTAGCTACCTACTGTCTTATATGCCCTCGGAAGGATGATAGCTGACGAGCAGACACCCAAGGTGACCGGTCTAGCGACTTCGGCACGGATAACAGTAATGTTAGGGTGCACCGTGGACAAGACATATCTTACGTACCAGGTGAGTGGACAAAGCGACACAGTCAACGCGGCACACCAACGGCGACTAAAGTGGCGATATCCTGTAGAGCCGACCGTCCCAGCTCAGCTCAACGTCAACAACAGTCCTCCATCGATCGCGGCCGCTCTCGGGTACCAATCAAGCGGCCCGTCACTCGAGGAAGCAAGGATCGTACAACAAAGTTACCTCAATACGTGGAACTGGGGCACAGGTTGGCTCATGTATTCTCATGAAACGCCGTATACTGAGTTGTGCTTAGAAGCAGCAGCGTACACTGGCTACTACATGGGCACCGGCGAGCCTGACGTCGGTCACTTGGGCAGCACGAATACGGGCCAAGTCTAGCTAGCCACGTATGGCAAATAGTGATTAGTCCTATCTTTGAAATGCATCGTCAACTGTAACAACCGAGTTTTGCTTTGGAACCCACGCACCTCGTCAGCCCAACAACCTTCGGGGTCCGAAGGAGGGGGGGCATTCGACGTTGGTGTCGTACCGGCAATTTCTTTCGTATCGGCTATCGTGACTAGAGAGATAAGACAATTGTGGAATCAGAATGCCGGACTCTGCGCAAACGTGATGGAGTACTGCTGTGGCATCATGCCTGTACTGGTGCATAGCGCCTGTTGTTGCTGTAACCCACGTGACCGCGTCTGATACCGCCACGCGTCTGGGCGACTGAGTGATCGTTGACCTCAGCTTCAACTTTCACTGCCAGTTGTGTTCTTCTTCGTTTCCCGCACGCGATGTATACCGGGGTACCAAACGATAGAAGATGCCACTGGGTACAGAAACTACTTAGAAGAAGAGTTAAAACGTCTGCGCATGCAGCCTCCGATCGGCTGATACGCCACCGAATTAGTCTCTACGCCAACCTCTCTACGCCAACCTACTGGCTCGCATCGATAGAAACGAGTACGGCATGCTCCTTCTGCGGCACAGAGCAGGGCATCGTCGTCTGACTTGTTCATGCGGTTCTTTGCGCCTTCAACAGGGCTACATTCACGCGGGTCTGCAGCTTGGAAGGGAACAGCTGCGAGCCTGCCAGCTCACACTTCAGATTCTAAGCTCGCGCATCGTTCCGAGATCGTTATCTCTAGAGATCAAGGCGTTTCCTGGTGCTGTGTGGCCACTACGCATGCTTGCATTGTCTCAAGCTTGGACCAATCACGACGAGAGACAGCGTCTTACCCAAACAAATCTGTCTCCGCTATGCTTGATACTTGATTTGTCGCCACACTCGTAGATGCAAAACAAACGGCGTCCCCGCTAGCACACCAGACCAAGTCATACCCGCCAAAGTCGATCCCGTAAGTTCAACTCAATAGCTCCCTCCGCAGCTGGGCGCCCGCTAGCCACTAACGAACATCGCCGGTTTCCACGAAGTAAAGCTCCGTGGTCACATTTGTGCAAAGCGAAGTCCGAGCGCCGGTGAGCCCACTGAATATCCCTAGATCCCGAGAGTTCTGATCAGAGATACAGGGCATTTCAAACACATGGCATGACATTCTCCAAGACGGCTCTGGCAACTCGTCGAGTGTGAGAGCTGGCGAAACCTGGGCAAACCGCTGACTGGACTGGTTCATGGGTGCATTACCGGAGTAGACCGAACGCGTCATCGTTGATCCCCGTGTAGATGACCGGGTCGTACACTTTGCGAACAGGATACCTTGAAGTCAGCGTAGGTGCGACCTCCCGGTGTTCAAAGTCATTGCCGTTAACCTAGCAGTCTCTCGGAATTCGCTTTACTCATCCCTGCAAAGCATGCCAAAGGTTTATTCGGATACGAGTGCGTCATATAAGCCTATTCAAGTTATTTCTCCGCTCTTTATCGCATTCAACGGCGCCATGCATAGCGAGACCGCACTGTCACCCAAACACCTTCCTTTGCCTGGCTGTGAAGAACTGTTAAACGGTGTACCAGCTCCTGGTTCTTTCTGGGACGAGAGAGCAAACGATGGCTCGCCCAAGTATAGAGTCCCAGTTCTGAGTCGGGCACCGGAGACAGTATGGGCCAGCGTTGTCTTCCAGACGCCCTTGCCCTCGTATGGGGCACGAAAGACGCCGGTCTCACGACGTTCAGCCACCCCTCAAGACTACTACATTCTCGACAACACGCGGTACGCATCTACTATCTCTGCGGAAGTAGCGCGGCACTCATTGTTTCGCAAATCATAGTCATAATTTGACCGGCTCACCACACACAAGCAGGGTGGCATCCGTACATCCTCACATCCACAGCCCAGAGCTGTCCATGTAAGCAATGAAATATCTTTCTACCATATACACAATGCTGATACATTGCCCATTCATAGCGCACCGGCTACGCTGTCATCGATGCCCCAAATACAACGCACTGAAACGGGGAACGACGAATATAACCGCGACGATGCCGACCACAAACCCAAGCTCGGGCGCTATGTGGATGACCACCTACCACCTTTCGCTCTCGGCGAGAAATCGTTCACTGCTCTGAGGGACTTGCTTTGGGTTCGCTCGGGAACGGTGCCCGATGTTATGGTCTGTCGCTGGCCTGGATGCGCACAGCGTATACCCACGATCACGATGGTGGCGCACTATAGTGAAGTCCACAATTTTACTTCCAGTATTAACTGTCCCTGGATCGACTCGGACACCGGATTTCCATGCAGGTCGTTCGTCTCGCCCGGCCGCTATCGCACTCACGTCCTCCATCACCACCTCCACGCGACTACTGGCCACTGCAAAGTCTGCAACAAGTCGATGAAATATATCGATCACATGAAGCGGCACTTGCGGCGGTGCCTGCGCAAGCGCACAGTGGAGGAGATGCGGGTACACTTCGGCGTGCGCATTGTTATGGCTCCCGGTCGGCGTTCCACCATTCTCCCGCCCTCTCCCTAAATCCGACGTAGCTCTATGTACGACCATTATGCCCATGCCTCTTGGTCTTTAATACCATTCAGCTGCCGTTGTACCATTTCTTTGCGACATCATACTTAGAGGCATCCCCAAAGCCGATGTACGTGATAGGGCGAAAAAAGGGTGCCCTCGAATTGCTATATTTATTCCTTTATACGAGGGCGATGCTCACAAACCTGGCACCGCGCGCAGACGGTCACCATGATTTCTGTTCTCTTGTCTGTCACTTGCAGTGTGGCGCCTTCCCTACCGGTTACGGTGCGAGACGCGAGGAGGTGAGAGTGCAAGGAGTATTGCAGCCAGACTGAGTGCCCAAGAGGCGTCTACCATTGCACGAAGGCGGCGGCACGTATATTGTAAGGAAAGGTGTAAACGAGGGAAAAGGGCTGGAAACGGGCAGGGACGCGAGCGACGGAGGCGGCGGAAGCTTGAGGCGGGTATTTTGATCCGCGGTCAATCCAACGGCACCGCCGCAGCGAGTCTACCTTTTGGCGCGTCTCCCAACTTGCCTTCAGCGCGCAAGCACGTTGGGCCTTGCGCCTTCGACCGCATACACGGCGCTCGGTCTCAGCGCTCGACGGCGAGAGGATTCCGGATGACGCACCGACGAGATTGGCGTTGGCCGCGCCCGAGCCGAGACCACATCGTTCAACCGTACCGCGGCCGCGTCGACGAACCGCAACCGCCGTTCGTGTATGTAGCCCATCATCATGCCTCTCCGTGAGATCCAACTGTTCACTCATACCCATTGTCGTTCTGATGTTGCTTGAGCAGCTCTCAGTTGGGAAAACATGCAGTTCAACCAGGACGTTCAGAAGTCATGCACTTATCCGCGCTCCATGAGCAAGCATGCCCGGGTACACACCTACGTGCGCTGATATTCTATATATGCCACCTGTCGCACTCGTCCTTCGTACCCTCGCAGGCTCTCTTGGAAGCCTGACACCAACTCCTAACAGTTCACGGGGAATCCGTCAAGGCATCAGTCCGCAAGGCGCCGTAGACTGGTACGAGACCGGCAACTATATTGATAGCCGCAAATCAAGTGGACTACTCAATGAACTATAACGCCGGGAGACACGCGTACAGGTACTTATACACGCCTTCATTATCCAAGACGAACTGACTAATAACATGGCCTACCACTACATCCCAGCGAACCCTCGATACTTCACCGTTACAGAGCAGCATGTTCTTCTCGAAAGGATGCCTAGGTTTCAAGCCCTCTGGTACGATGCTACATACAGATACGGGCATGAACACTACCGAGTAACCGACTTCCTGCATTCGAGTGTACGTTTTTTTGAGCGTCGCTTTCCATCCCGACGACGCGTTACTCGACAACCAGAGCACTACAGAACCCGTCTTTACAAAGTAAGTCTGCCTAGCGACGCTACCACACATGCACTAAGATCCACTAGGAAATCAAGCGCTGGTTCTATGACACGCACGACTGGCTAGTCGCTCACCGTGAAGAATGCATTGGGTGCGCGGAAGACCAGGATCCTCATATTCTCCGCGACACCCCCTCACCCTTCGTTCCTACCCCGATCCCGTACGACTGGTCGCTGGATTGGAATTACGACTCAGAGTCGGGCAACTGAATGGTGCGTCACCTCATCCCACTCGAGGCTGCCTTGCGCTGACGACACGCTCAAGATACAGTTCGACAGTACGAAGTCCAATCGTCAGATTCGCTTCCGCGCTGAAAGTGTTCACCTGATCGGCCTTCTCTTGTGCGTTCATACTTATGAAACGGCTGAAATATTCCTATGAACCTGGCTCTCCTTGCAATTATATGCCCGAGATACTTCACCGAGAATGAGCGTCCCATGCAAGGAGACGAACATCTCCCGCGTGAGCACGAGTGCAGGGCCTACTGGTGCCGGCACTCGGTCCCTCGAAAGAAACGAGTCGGATCTCACAGCTAGAAAGTCCCGCCACTGAGAAATTGAGCAAAGAAAGCGGACGAAAGGTGTACAGGAGACTGGCGGGCTGTTATGATGCCCGGTGGTTTAGCTCCGCCGATGGCTACTTAACCGGTAATATTTCGCCCCCAGCAGCCACTTCACGCAGCTGGCCTCACACTACCTGTAACCGACAGAAGCGCGAAGGACGAAGGTCATCCCAAGACAGGTTCAGTGAGTATTTGTCATATAGTGTCTTGTACGAACCCTGCTTACTGACAGAGAGATAGCGAACACAATGCGCGCATTCTATATCCCGACGACTGGGCCTGCACGATTTGTTCACGTCGCAATGCCGCATCCCAGCGAAAACGACAACCTACCCCTCCACACAAAGTACTTTCCACAAGGTGTGAGACACCGCACGTTTGTCATGCCCTCAGGCGTGCGAGTGCTCGTGTACTACGACGCGTTCGACTACAGGAGCTCTAGATGGTCGGTCCACATGGCGGAAAGATACGCGCTTACCTGGAGCGGAGACCTGATGATCTTCCGAGTAAGACACGACGACAATTCATGCGAAGATATGAATCCTGAGACAGATAACGATCTTGCTTGGGATGCGAGTCGCTAGTAAGTTGCCTTACACCCGGAAGTGAGAAATGCTGACACCATATCTCAGCTTCGTGGACGAATTCGCATCCTGGCCCGGATATGACCGGGTTCAGCGACTGGATGGTGTATGTGCGTAGTTCCCGGCCTGGGACATACAGCGAGCCTGTCGTTGTACCTTGAGGTGCAGCCAGTCGCACCGTACTACATGATACATCAGTAGAGCACGTAGCCGCTTTGAGGGCATCGATGAAATGCATATAGACCGCGCATGGACTACAATAGACAGATGTAGAACATGGGCGATACAAGTGCCTTCATCCCGGCAGAAACGCGATGAAGGGTGTCGTGAAGTTCTTAACACCCATTGAGCATCATCGCCTCAGACGCCACCAATCACGGCGTAGTCGGGGTTCCCGACTGCTAATAACGAAGATTGCGTCGCTCGGACGGGCAATGCGGACGAGGAGCGTGGACTGGACCGCGTCGCGAGCCTTGAACCAGACGCTCTGATACAGCGAACGGTTGGCATCAGCGCTTCCGACGGGCTTTGCGCAAACAATGCACGTGCATCCTAGCTCTACAGGACCTTCATGTACGTCTTGTCCCACTCGTCGGAATCAGGTTTCTGTCCGATCGCAATCGAGTGCGCAAGGGAATGGATGGTGCGTGGGGAGGGATAGCCGGGCACGATGTTCGGGGCGCGTGGATGTTGAGATGATGGAATCACATAGATTACATTGGCTGCATCTACTACGGCGACGGGGCCGAACTGATCGCACAGTTGCTGGGGTGGGAGATTGGCGTGCACCGCGGCTGGCCGCACGGAGCAGGAGAAGGACGCGTGTTGTCGCGCATTGATGCTGCTCCTGCTGCGTCAACTGACGACGCGGACGATGCTTGAACGTGAGCGCACAGTTCTGCTCAGACAACGCGCGAACGGTGTCTACGAGCTCGGCTAGGGCGACCTCATGTGAACGTAGAATCTCAGCCCCAATGACCGTCCTATCCGCAAGATACGCATGCTGCCTCTCCAGCTCGCGCATAAAGTGCCGCACGACCCGTTGAAAAGCGAGTTAGCAGGTCATCATGTCCGGGAATGACCGCACGAAAGAAAGCGCGCTTGCCTCGTCAGCGTAGAATGCAGTCTCCGCCTCGGCTATTCAGCCTTCGGGCGGGGCCAGTACGATGAAATCGAGCACGGGCGTCTCGACCGGAGATTCGTCAAGCTGAACGAGCGCGATAGGCTTGCCGCCAAAGCCGTGTTCCTCGCCGGCGTGATCGAGGGCCGACGTCCACGCGGTATATGAAGGAAGAAGATAACATCACAGAATTCGCATTGTACAGTAAGCAGAACATACATGCGGAAAGGAACTCAGACGGGTCTATGTGCAGACCATAAGCGGGGTTGGCGGCAGTACTAAGCCCTCGCATCTTTACGAGCAAGAGGGCGAAAAAGATCAACAGCAATAGAGCAGCGCAGCGTGCCAGTGCGACCGCCGTACGGTGAAGACGAAAAGAAAGGTAAGATGTTGGTAACGAGACAAGCGGTGACCAGGTCCTGTAATCAGAGAACGTGCGGGTCCTCGCATTCGATCATCCGCCCCTCGATATCGCTCGCGGTGGTGACCAGAAGCCCGGCAGCAAGAACGACTGATCTTGGTCGCGCTGACCTATGGAAATTGAGAGTAGGTGTAGGGGCGCGGCAGCGCGGCGCCGGAGCCTGGCGATAGAATTGGAGGGGGGTTGGGGTAGTTGTCGAACGTATCGAACGTAGGGATGCCATAAGTGTGGGCAGTGGGGTATAATTGGTCGGAGAGGTGTGGTCAGCGCGTGGCCTCGCCGCATTGACACCCGACAGGGACCCTCGGGGCTAGATATGTTCCTCTCCAGATGGGCAGCGTACGGCAGAAGGCTCCTACGCACTATCCCAACGGAGACAACACAAAAGGCTCGACCAACTTGAAGTAACGCGAGTGCCTCTCGTTGCGGACACGCACATACTACTATCGCCTGTCAAAAGAAAGTTAGTTCTCACGACAGCCACTGTACAAGATAAGACGCACCTGAAGTATCGTCTATGCCTAGCACATCCGTGAACCCGAGCGGGTAGGCGTCACGGCGCGAATCGACAATGTTCTTGGTCCTTAGGCCTCGGGCTGTAGATCAAGATCCTACATAGGCTACTATGAGACTCAAGCGTCAATGCAACAACTGTTCTACACACCTTCTCGTCCCGTAACTGCTCGATGATGGGTAGCTACCACCGCATCGCACTGTTTCTTGCCGAATTCTCCTTGCCTCCACCTGCTCTTCACCCTCCCCTGCCCCCCCCCCCTCCACGCACAACTGCCGCACTTCGAAAAATAGCAATACAATCGTCGGCGGACACAGATTTTACAGCATTTCCCTGAATAGATGACGCATTCGGAGAAAGCCAAGGAGTGTAAACATGACCGTTCGAAGCAACCTACGCGGCACGCACAATCGCGCCGCGATCCCTTACCTGCGACCACCACCATCGAGCCGTCATTCATTCCCTGTGCCCTTTTCCCATATAAGCAGTCATCGTAACTGAGTGGAGCTGCTCTATCCTGTGCAACTCATCTCGTGCATCGTGTCGAAGAGTCATACTGGCAAACTTCGGGTATGGACAACGTCTAAGTAGCGCCAACCCTTTCAGGCTTTTGACCCGAGACAGCATCACATAGAGACTCTGAAGGTCTTTACAGCTCGCGATGTCCACTATCACGTTCTCTAATGACCTACCTTGACTCTTATAGTCTGTGTAGGCATAGGCTGGTAGCAGCGGCAGCTGCTCTCTCGATATATTGAACGAACAACTGCTTCTCTTGCCGCTCGTGCGCAATGTCAACCGGAAGTTCCGTCGGACCGGATAGATCGGCACAACATTCTCCGACAAGCCCTCCAATGCGATACCGCTATTGGGCACATGAACATACGCACACGTCGCATAATGAGTGCCAAATTCATCTGTTTCGTAAGCTACATCCAGCAAGGTCCCTTCACTACCATTCACCGTAAGGTGCGACATATCTGTATTCTCGGTCACCATCACCTTCATTCCGGGGAAGAACGGTATTGCACCAAGTAAGTCTCCAGTCTTAGACGACTTCAACGACCACAGCTTCTCCTGCACCGTACGACTAACAGCCCGTCGTTTCGCCCGATCTCGTGAGCGCAAAAACACAGTGTTATATCCCAACCTTTGAGCTTGAGAGCGAACAACGCTCATGTTGATTGCGTCCCGGACCTGCTTGTCCGCAACGATCACGGGGCAGTCCCGGAAGCGCTCTAACTCTCCCGGTTCCCGCTTCGCGATTTCACTGAGCAGCCGTCGATGCAGGACCATATAGTCTGTCTCAGTGTCAACATCCAAGGCTGTGAGAATCGGTCGTCCCACACGTACGCGCTCGTTCAGCTCTGCATAGCGCGGGTCTTCTAACTGACGTAAATTCTTCTTTAGGCAGACAACGTGGGTTAGCTGCCGCCATAGGTGTGCACCGTGCAATTCTTCTATTCCGGCTTCAGACTGCCCCTGTCGGTCATTGACCCGCCCATACAAACGCCAATCATATAGTGGCTTCGCTCTGACAGGCGCAAGTTGACCAAAATCACCCATGAAGATTACATTTACTCCCCCGAACGGCAAGTGTTCCTTTCCCTTCGCAAGGCCGATTCGCTGAGAGATTTTTGCAAGAAAGCCTGCAGATATCATGGATACCTCATCAATGATGATGTATAACACGTCTTTCCAAAGGGACTCGAGCTCCTCTACGCGCGTAAATTTCTTGCTTTGAGGCTGCGGGAGGAACGTGAGGGCGTGGATAGTGTACCCTTCGATCAAAACTGCCGCGATACCAGTAGGTGCACTACGCAGCACAGCATTGTCCAAACCGCAAAGATGGAAGAACATGCTGATAGTCATAGTGACGTAGCTCTTACCTGTCCCGCCCGTCCCAGCGACCAACATGATAAGTTGGTTGACCTCCCTCTCGATGAAATGCTCGCAGATAATCCTGACCGCTGCTTCTTGTTCCAGATTGCCTATGATCCCTCGCTTGTCCAGAAGCTTATCAAGGATAAATCGACGGCGGACGGCGTGAGCCATCGGCAACTGAAGTATGTCTCGCACGCTAGAATCAACAGTGGCTCGGATCGCGTCCATGTATGTCCGTGGTCTTTGCAAGAACTGATGTAGCTCAAGATAGTCTTCCGTACCAATCGTAGGACCTCTCAACTGCGCCGGCCGTTTTTGACGCTTTGCTTCACGCATGATAGCTTCGTGTTTCTTGATAAGATGTGCTCCTGGCTTTTCGAACATACCCTGTGGCACGGCATCGTGAGGCAAATCATTTCGCATGTCATGCACACTCAAGATGACTCCTGCTCTCTGCAAGACTTGCAAGCTTTGCTGTGTTCTCAAGTCCTTTCCGTTCATGGGAGCTTCTGACTGCAAGGCAGAGTTCTCACCTGGCATATCAGATGCTGCCACGAAGTACATGTCGTTATCACCTGCAGCTTGCAAAGCGTCCTCCAAACTAGACTCCGACGTCATTTGCACATCGGTTTCGTCGCTCAGACCGTTCAATAGCGACCCAACCTTGCCCGCTCTGCGGTCTGTGTTGTGCTGATCACGGGCGTCCTTGCATTCTAACTCAACGTGTATGTTTCGCATAATAACCTCGAGGCGCTCAGGGAAGTGATATGCCTTGTGAGCATCGACCCACGTTTGCTCATTCGTCTTCAGATCAGCTAAAGACCTCCATGGCTTAAACAAGATCAGCATAGCACGGCACCACTGATCCTCGTTCATTTCTTTGCGCGGCAGACTCGGGCCAAGCATCACGGGTATAAGAGGTACTGCGCGCAAGCGACTAACATGTGTATGGAATCTAGGATGGCTCTCGGACGAAAAGGGCACCCTTGTGAACGCCTGACGCCCGCGGGCCTTCCCGGCCGTGCCATCCTTCTTCGTATAGCCTTTCTTTTTGTCCAGACGTGCCTTTTCCTGCTCTAGACTGACATATTCCACCTGCGCGACCAGATCCCAGACGCATAGACATTCAAATTCCGGGGTCGTCCCTCTGTATAAGTAATCCAGTAAGGTATTCGTCGCTGCCACTGTTTTACCCTTCACAGTCATCAACAGATCGGACGAAGTACAGTCGCCGTAACGACGTGCGTTGTGGATCTCAGCCTCAACCGTGTCATCATCTTCTATAGAACCGTTATCGGATTCGTCACCCTGGTTGACGTGGTCTATGTTACTCAGGTCGTCCGTCGCTTCTTGATCGCCAAAAAGCTCTTCCCACAGATTGTTATGTTCAGCAGCATGATCGCCCACTGATTCCTTCGCAGTATCAGTAACATTCTCAACGAACTCCTGGGCGTCACCCACGTCGTCAGGATCAATGTCAGGATCATCCTTGCCACACTCTTGCTGCCGCACGAAGCGCTCAACAGCTCCCCAGTTCATCGTTCGAAACCGATGGCTAGTATAGTGGTCTCCACCTCCGACTAAGTAAGACATAACTTGCTGGTGTGAAAGTTCCATCTTACCCATGATTCCATTCACAACTCGTGTCAAGAGGCTACGCCTCAATCTCGTACGATCATCATCGGCTTGTCCGTCTGCATGCGCCACAGCTCGTTTGATTGCCGCACACACGGCGCTCAGGGTGACATGTACTGGTAATTGCGCTTTACTCATATAATCGGTGATGTAGTACACTAAAGCCTTTGCGGCCTCTCCAGACCCAATGTGTTTGATATCCATGTTGCACTGCAGCAGGAACAGCATCGTCTCGTTGTAGTTACCCATCCAAGGATGAAGGCGCCGTAAATGTATCGCGAAGGTCTCCTCGTTGATCCTGGTACATTGCTGCACAGCGGCTGGGAGTCGCATCCGACAATTGGCATCTATCTCTAGTTGCGAAGCATCAAGGTATTTCCAGCAAGTCGCTGTGTGCTTGTGCCAATTGCACGCTACAGCAAGTTGATGTACGAAGTCCTTAAACTCTTCCCCGAATAACTCGGAGCCAGTGTCATCGCGAGGAAAGTCCCTTCTTTGCGGGCTCGGCATCGAGCGAGGATCCAGACCGGTTTCCTTGACCGGTTTCCTCACTTTATCAGGAGAGTCATTCAGCGCTTCGGTCATCCCAGGAAGCTCGCAACTGATTATTGACTCCAACCATGCAACCATACGCTTGCTGAAGTCAGGCGAAGAACGTAAACGATCACGCAAGTCTTGTGGACTCGGGCTTCCTTTCAACCAGACTACCATGTGAGTATGTAACGTTCCCCTGCCTTGTGCTTCTACTACAGCGTAATAGGCGGTGCAGTGTCCAAGAAGACCCGGACGCGTATCGCCGTAGCGCAAGATGGTGCTTAGAAACCCGCGAACCATGATGTCAAAGAAGTCGGCCGCAGCGCTAGGATTATCTGCGACGATCTTGGCCAACTGTACCTCGTTCAACGTGGAGAACAAGTTCTCGTCTTTTCCGGAAAGGAGATAGGGAAGCTTATGAAACACATCAGCAGGCGTGAAAGTGATGAATAGTGCCGGACAACCGTGGGTTTTCAATAGTGCCCGTATTTCATTGCGCATGCGCAGCCTTCCAGCATTAGATCCAGGCAGGTCCCTCGAAATGGCCTTCAATTTGTTAACCATTTGTAAGATCCTCCGTTCAACGAGGGTACTTGGCTTAGAATCAGGTTGCTCGGTCCATCTGGCTACCATAGCCTCTATATCTGGCAAATGAGTGAGCAAGTCATCAGCAACATCTTTGTACAATGTTTCCTTCACGCTGAACATCGCTGCCCGGGAGTTCTCCAACTTCTGTACTATGTTCCACATCACGAATACGAAATTACAATCATGTTCGAAGGGGCCGTCCCACAAGCGCAACATGTTGCGTAGTTGGCGTCTCATTGATATCCGATTTTCTGGCTTTCGCAAGGGGTTATTGAATCCGCCTATGCCCCAGGGATCCAGATGAGGGAACAGATATGATAACAAGCGGTGATCACGCTCAGAAAACAACTGCCTACCACCCCTCACGGCCAAGAACGGTTTATATTGCCGGCACCACTGTACAGCCAAACGACTCATCGGGTCTCTGCCTACCCAACTTTCGTTCTCCTGAGCAAAACCTGCCGTATCTATCAAGAGATCTTGGATGGATACACCATCCCGTTGCTTCTCTACACCAGGCCTATCGCCGTAGCCAGCTGTGGCAGCATCGGACGCTTTCCCACTGTGGGGCAGATGCACAATCTCAACAGCGCTTGAATACCCTTTATCGCCTCTGAATCGTTCCCGAGGGCAAAGAGCATCAAGATTCATTTGACTGAATCGGACGCCATCCGCTTCGAGAATAGCATTATTGCGCACAACAAAACCAGCCAACTGCTGCACACGGCTGCGAGACACCAACACCGGGTGTAGTTCTGTGATGTTCTCCCAAGTTGGCTCTGTACCTCCAATGAAGATAACACACATAGAGTAGTTGATTTCCGAAGGTGCGGGAGGTATGAAATTCGCAAGCTTTGAGAGATCTTGCGGTACAACGGCGACATTCCCCTTCGTGTAACGTCGAGGAGCGAGTTTTCTTTTAGGACTGTCATTGTCAAGAACCTTGTAGGTATACGACATGTTTGTCGCACGACAACCTGCAATGAGCTGTCGCTCATGTACACTGGAAGCTGCGAAAGCCTCGGCGATGTCATGAGGAAGACACTCGTAAGCATAGTACATGTAATTCGCAATGGCATCCAAAGGCATCTTGCCTTTCTCCAATGCTTTCATACACTTGGTGCAAACCTGCAAGGCGCCACGTGAGAATGGTGACACCAAGGCAGCTGCACAAAGGATAGCTCTCCCGTAGAGCTCGAACGCATACGAACGCGGCGATAAATGTTCAGGGATATCTTCATTTACGAGAAGATGGAAGGGGAACGATTCAAACTCTTGAGAAGATAGATCACTAGGATACTTCCTCTGTCCACAAACTGCGCAAGGTTTGTATACCCAATTTTCAGCGTCGATGTATCGTTGGAACTCAGTAATGATCTCCTCCCGACGGGAAGGCGGGCAACTCGAAGGAAAGGAATCCTCATCTTCTCCGAGTTCGCGAGTAGGAGACTGCTCAACTCCAGCACTTTCGACCATCACGGGACTACGCTCGCTGAACGGCATCATAAATGCGTCCTTCTTGTAGCGTAAGCCATCACCTCCCACTCGAGTTCTCTCCCTCGGCAGTGCACGAAATATGTAGAACGTATTCTGACATAAACGGGTACAACCCTCCTGACTGTGCTTCAAGAGCGCATTCTTCAATCGAGACTTGTCCCAATGATTAGTAGCGAAAATGCCGTGGCATCTGGCGATCATCACAAGATTTGGGTTTGTCAACCTGGTGTGTTCTGTTAAAGGAACAAGATCCGGACAGACTACAGCAACCTTAGAAGGTGGCAAGCCGCGGACCGCGTCTCTCTGTGCTTGCTCAAATATGAACCATTGATTCAGATAACCAACTGTAACATGATCTGGAGACTCCAGGTCACAGTGAACCACCAATCGGCGTATTACAGGTCTGTCGAGCGCGGTCATCCACCCGGCTGCTCAACGAAGCATTGACGCATGGTGTACAACCAAAGCGATATGACGTTCATATCGCCACCCATCGACGAGTTTCCGTTACGGGAGTAATTGACGGAGTGCACGGCATAGGGGAGATACAAGTCGTAGCATAGTAAAGCAATGCCAGATGACACGTAAGAAGAAAGGAAGGAAGAAGGGAAAAATCGAGAACGCTGTGAGCACAGGCCACGACATCGGAGCAAACTACGTACCTAAACCCCCGGTAGATTCAGCATTATCGCCACTGGTAGTAGGATCTGGATGTCATGTTCAGTCAGCGTAGGGGAGTAAAGAGGCTACTACGTACGTTCGTCGTTGGACCGATGGCTTACGTCGGCGGCATGGTGCAGTCCCCCACCGCTGGGTCCAGCGTTCAAATCTGACAACATCATGAAGTTCATGCGCGGCGAAGACAAGACGCAGCGACGCACCATCCACGAACCTGAACCCACTACGAGGGCTTTTGGGTGGGTCTCGAGACGCAGCGCGTTTGCGAGACATGGGTGGTCGCGTGTCGTTGCTGTGGGGGTAAGAAGTGAACGCACTATAGGGCCTCGAACTTTACCAAGTGCGACGGAATTCTCCGTTCCCACACATCGGCGTCCTAAGCCTTTCCGACTTGACGATAGGTTACCGGTTACCGGTGGCGCTCACATCGCCTTGTCGCGAAGCGTCATGTATAAGATGCGCGAGAGGATTGCACTGCTAATTTACACCTATCCCAGACTATGTATCCTCTAATAGGCATCGAATACCAACGTCGCGGGAATCCCATCGTGCACTTTCTTGTCTGCCGTCCCGACAACGAGGTGACATTGAATCGCCCATTCCGAGCACTGAGCCTCACTCACACTACTCGACAGTTTGAACTTTACAACCTCAATAGCAGCTCCGACAGGGAGAAGGCGTGCTCGATATACTCTCCCTCAACCATCGTCGCCTACATCAATAGTGCACGCAAGAATCGTATCGCCTGTCCCACTCGTTGCTGGTGCGATGCACGACTACCTTCACCGCCGTACTACCTCCAGCCACCAACCGCGACGGAGATCAGCGACATCGAATACACTTTGAAGCGTCTTATCCGTGTGGATACGTATGTTAGAGAGAGGTTCGGCCGCGGCCTCCAAGGAGATGTTGAGGCCGCGGTCGAGGACGAGTCGGACTCGGACTCGGACACAGACTACTCCGATATGCCGGCGCTTGAACCTGCCGAACCCCTTTAGACTCAGTAGCGCTACATCTGATAGATGACACCCTGTCTGCACAAGACCTTATGCACATCTAATCTTGCGACAACTTCGTACCACAATAAGCAGTGCATATCAATTGTACCCAGTGCCGAAATTTGAGGCGAACGCATCCCTGTAAGACGCGAGGTTTCGGATACATGGTACCTCTGTGGGTACCAGCTTTCTCGCGTGAAGCGAAGCTGGCAGGCTTGTTCCTATCGACCCGGTGTTTAAACCGGTCGCCGCTGTTAAGTAAGTAGGGCGCCCAGCTTGTGAATCCGGCAACTCAGCCGTATCCGCACACTAAGCGTGTGTCAGTGTGAGATGCACCACCACACGCCGCACTGCGTCCTGCGCACGTGTTTTCTTTTCCTTTCACCACCACCCCGTATCCTACAGACCTTCGACGCGCACGCGCGCCCTACACTCCTTCCGGCATCCTTGCCAGGCCTCGACACCGTGCATCCGCGCTCTCACAACCAATCCACGTTCGAGCGTTCGCAGGACCTGTACAAGATCGGCCGTTCGAGCCTCGCGTATGCAACACAACGCCCGCTCAACGTGGTACCGACAGATGCACGACGACGTTGAAGACGAACTACACGATTGGCTCTAGAACAACTATCGTGATAGCTGCTTGAATCGCCTTACTCTACCTTGTCGGCTCAACCCTCCTCCCGAATGCCGCACCCCGCGCTGCCCATCTCTCTAGCCCTTCATCCTGCTGCACCCCATCTCGCAACCAAGTGTACGCCTGGGCACCCCCGAGTACGGCTTGTTGGCGAGCCAGAGCACGACACCGGGTCAAGACAAACGGAGACTTCAACGATGTTAGGCTTTCAGCGAAGCGAGGCAGTCCGCCAGTTCCCGGTTACCATATGGTCTCTCTCTGTGCTGCGTGATTGCATATTTGCGTGTATATTACCCTTGCCGCCCCGCTCAGCGCTGTCATGAGGGCAGGCGAGCTTTTACGTCTCTCAAATGTTTGTATATTGGAATGAGAAATTTGACTCCTTTGCCCCTGTTAAAGTCAAATCCACTTCTTACATGCTCCTTCGAGCCAGCGAGCATACTGCACTCAAACTCGCCCTTCTCAACATCATGAAACACGTAGTCGAGCGAGCCTCGTCAACGACGCGGAGCTGGCCGCCTGACCCAACCTCGGCCTTCTTACTCCAACTCGGCCATACCTTAATAGCCCACCCTTACCTTCACACGCGGTACGTCCTACGTGTACTGCCTTATCGCTCACATCATCATCCAGACAGATGCGAGCGCGCTGCGCCGAGCGCTTGGGCGATTCGCCGCACCAGCCCACATATAAAGTGGCCCCGCGTTCGATCCCCGGACCGGACTTTCAAACAATGCTCCTCGCCTTCCCGCACGAAGTACTCGAACAGATCGCCCTCGAGCTCGCCGTTCACGACGCCGTCGGCCCGCCCAAGGATCTCCC
>KV424876.1:0-21194 GCA_001632445.1 Peniophora sp. CONT | reverse complement strand
GAGTCGCAGCCTGGCGCGACTTTCATTCAAATGAGAATACTGGATCAGGGTGATCCAGCATTCTCATGGGAATGATCAACTGAGATAATCAGGTGTGATCGACTTGAGTTGCTCACTCAAGAACATTCCCATCCATGGGCATCTTAGACAAACGAAAGCGCCGCCCGGCAAACCCCTTCTGTCATGTACGCCCGCACATCCCGGGGTTGGAGAAACTTCATGCACATGTAAGTAGAGTCCGTTGACTGATATTCATGTCCGCGAACACTGAGATATCCGAAGCCAAGGTATATCTGCTTTCTGTTACCCACAAACATTTGCTTACACCTTATAGACGTCGACATGGCACAAGCCCAGCTGATTCAACAAGTCCCACACGCCGGGACTGCAATATACGTTCCGCAGGGATGGCTTTCCTACAGGGGTAAGGCTTCATGCCATCGACCCTCGCCTTCCATACTGATTTACAGTGTCAGGAAACACGTATAGACACATCATCTCCGCATTGAACGATGCTCGATTCGTGCAACACCAGTACTCGGACCATCGCTTGCGACGACACGTCGGCTCTTGTCACGTATTTCACCATGCTGGGCTTGAAGAATAATTTGCCTCCCTCGAAGTCCGAGACCCCGCTGCGTGGTATCAAAAGCCGCCTCTGATGCGTCGTGCAGTAGCTTGGCTCTGGTAGATCAGCATCCATGTATAGTACTTCGAAATGTCCATCCATACAAGTTCAACTGGATCTCGCGCCTCAACCACCATCTTCAATCCTGCACACCATGCATACCAGAGCTTCCGGCTGCCGGTCAAAACGTCCCCCAATACAAAAGCTGATTATTCCCGCGTTCCGTGGGGCCAACCTCGCTCAGTGCGCACACGCTCGCGACTTCAACATCGATATCATGTAAGCGACTGCTATATGCAGTAGACCATATCTATTAAGCTCAGTCCAGCTCGAAAGAAAATACAGTCAAAAATCAATTAACCTTTCTTCGCGTGCTTGGCGCGCTGGAAGTCTTGACCAGAGTATGTATACGCGCTTCTTCTTCGCCGCAACCCGTCGAGCGAATGACCTGAGGAGTGACCGTGCGGCGTAAACGGCACCATGAAGAGTATGTTCGTACGCCGCAAGCGAAACCAGGTCGAAGCCCATGAAACAGACGCGCTGGCTAACTGATAACTAAGAACCATTCTCACTATCCTGCCGCATGACCGGGCTGGGATACTCCGCGACGAAGGCTGGAAGAGGGCTGGAAGCATACTCTCCAGCAACGCGCAAAGATACCATCTTCATCTGAAGTCGGCATAACCCTATCTGCGGACAATATAGTCGCGCTGCGTCGTCTGGAAGAACTTGGTTGCCTGGACATTATCTTGCTCTTCCACAACGACTCGAACGTGAACGAGTTACATCGCTCAACGATATCCTCGCTCAATGACATCGCAAATGTCGTCGGTTTCTGCTTCAGCGGGAGCATCAGTGACAGCTTCCTCGTCCCGAAGGTCACCTACCTCTACCTGCGCGTGGCTTTAGGCGTCTAGAATCTCGCAGATGTGATTGCATGCTCAGCGCTCATCCGTCTGACTTAATGGCATAACATTCAACATTCTAGAACAAAGCGTATATTCGAAGTGATCCACCGCATCGCGAAGAAGGCATGCGTGAGGATGAAGATGATTAACTGGATTAAGAGAAGTTTACGACAGGAAAGCATAACGCGGAGGGGTTTACGATGAGAATGAGAACTTGATATCGACAGGAAGGGGACCTATGACGGGTCGCAGAGAACAGCGCGGGAGAAATGGTGTACGAGGCGGGAGAGGCGGGAGCTTGGATCCTTCATCGCCCAACAGGGAAGCCGTTGCTCCGTACGCTTTCTTGAGGCTCGATTCGACTCTCGAAGGGACACCTTTGAAGAAAGCCGACGACACGTCTTTGTCGCTTACTCTCGTTTCCAATCTGGCATGGAAGTCGAGCAGCGCGCGTCCGAAGTGTATCATGATCGCCTTGATAGTATCTATCGCCGATTCGTTGCCGTCAAGTAATACGATGTCGCTATGGAAAGTGACTCCGCCCCGCTGAGCGATGTACTCGTGCAGGCGTTCAGCCGCAAGCCAGTCGCGTCGGGACACGCGCTTTCTTGAGTAGACGGGACCATAGACGATAATGGCAAGGACTGCCAGTAGATCCCCGAGGTCTTCATCGCGCTCTACGTTGGGCGCCAAGTTCTTCACTACATTACAAGGCATTGTTAGACGTCTCGCATATCGTATTGATCAATGAGACCACACACCGTATGGGATGATCTGCTCGGACGACGGGTCGATTGCGTGTTGCCACCACCAATTGGCTAAAGACTGAAGGAGGAACAGGTTTTCCTCGAACGTGTCATTCGTGACAGTCTTGTTAGCAAGACAGGTGACCGTGAACGAGCTGACGGCCGCGGAGATAGTCCCTGTCGTGATTGCATACTGCCCATACACAACAGCAGACGCAAGAGTTATCACAGCGTGAGGCGTCCCGGCGCGCATGAAGCTATCTCATATATCAGCAAGATCAAGCCATCAGAATGAACCTTGCGCTTACAAGGTGTCGCCCTTCTTCAGATGTATACAATCCCATTCCATCTGATTATCCGCCAACGCATCTATGTCCTCTTCAGACTCTTCGCCCTCGCTTTCATCGTCGGGCGCAGGAAGTTGATCCTTGACCGGGTCCAAACATGATACGGAGTTAGTAAATTGCTGCCTTCGAGAATCTCTCCCCACCATCCACACTTTCTCCCCATGGAGCATCGTGATGATGGTAGAGGCACCACCAGTGTCGATATGCCAATCTGACGCCGCGTTGACGGTGGCAGCTAAAGACCAGCGGAAGCGAGAGAAGACAGAGGGCACGTGGCGCTCGCCGATAGAGGGTTCGGCCTGACGGAGGAGAGTGGTCGAGATGTCAAAGTCCCTAACGGGTGTGGCGTTGTAAAGAGACCGGAAGACGGGGGATAGAATTGAAATGCCACTAACGGATGATCATGCACGATGGGCAGATGGACAAGATGTGCTCCTCTTGTCGGCAGGCTGAGCGCATTGTACACATTGTCGCCGCCGGTCGATCCAGCAGCTAAGAGTTCCGTCATAGTGATCCACTTATTCCACGCCGTGGCATTTCCGTCCGAGTCACGCATCGGTAGCTTGTTGTCTAAGAGAAGTTGGGTAAATGCTCGGAGGAATCCATCACATCACGGACCTTGCACTTCGATTTGACTGGAGAAGTCTCTTGGGTGGATACGTGCGAGCGTATCTAGGTCCCAGCCGTACTGAGGATAAGAATCTGGGGACCCTTGGATAAGAATGTGGCGCTCGCGGAAGATATCCTTGAGGTTTTCGCTCGTCAGCCGCGAGGCAGTTTCACTGTCCGTAACGAAGACCGAGGACTGGTGTTTCTGAACGGCAGCGGGGTCGGAAAGGCGCGCAGGTGGTTGAAGGTAGAAGGGACTATAGTGGCCGGAAGGCAGTATCTGGCCGCTTCTCCTCAAGGACGCAATTATCGAACGCAACGTGGCACCCTACTGTACGTGAGCGACATTCTGAGCGCTTTTGCGATTGAAATCTTGCTTACAGTCTCAGGTTGAAGAGGAGTATACGTAAGTTTCTTGACAGATGAAACCTCGGGTTCGTCCCTATCGATATAAGGGAGTGTTATAGGCTCGAGCATCTGTGCTTTTCGTCGCTCAAGTGCGTCGCTCGTTTCAGCACTCTTATCGCTTGCCTCCTCAAGGTCTGTGCTTGTTAGTAAGAATATGTATGCCGAAGGCGAGTATGCTCACCACTGGCATCCTTACTCTCTGGACTGGTCCCGTCTTTGCCTCGTCCTCCTCCGCCTCTCCCCTTGCCGGTATCTGTCGACGGCGTGCTGCCCTTGGCGGTCTTCTTGTCTGTCTTATTTTGTTTTGTCTTGGACTTCCCTGCGTCCCTTGTAGGCTTCCTGGCTTTGGGCGGCTTCATGTTGCCCTTGGGCGCATCCTTGTTGCGCGACGACGACGCGGCATCGTCCGTGACGCTGCTCTTCGAGGCCTTGGTAGGCGGACTTTCTCCCCCGCCAAACTCGCGCTTGTTTGTCTATAAAAACACATCAGGATCTACCAGACCGTCCAAGCATCGTAAGACAATGTACGAACCTCGGGCATGGAGAGGTGATAGCCAATGTACCGGGCCAAACCCGCAAAGCCAATGGCCTTGTCGCCTGCCTCGTGAGCGCCTTCCTCGGGATCATCTACATCCATGACTACGTCGATCTGCTCCTCCTTGACCATCCTGTAGGTAAAGTTCCACGCTGCCTGCTGCTCTTGCTCTTCCGCAGAACTCGGCGCAGGCTGAGCGGTCTTCTCTCGCGTTCTCCGGCGAGTTTGATGTGCGACCTCCTCGATCTGGCCGGCAGCCGGAGCTGCAATTCGTTCAGCAGATGGGCGCAAGAAATTTGGTGCTATCTTACACGTCATGCCGAATGATTGGAACCAATCCCGGGAGTCAAGCACGTCGTTCAGATCAAACTCTTCCGCACGAAGTAGGGCTGTCAAACCCTGAAGGCTATCCAGACCGCACGCAACTTGAAGAACGAGTACCCAGAGCTTGCGCTCGAAAGCGATAATCGCGGCCGGCCGGTTATCGTTTCCCGCGTCTTTCCAGTACTACGATCATGTCATCAGCCTTCATTCATAGAGCGTAGAGGATGTAAGAGACCTGGAAAGCGTAGTCCGCAAAGACCGGTGTCGAGGTCATGAGGCCGTGCATGAGCATAAATATCGGCGAGATAAAGAGGGAGATGAGAAGAGACGAGTAAGCATGCGATGCATTGATAGCCCATGCCCTACGTCCGAGAGTTGAGCAGGTGAAATCTTGTAGAACACGCGTGAAGTGACGCACGATTCCTTCGTTATATCTCCCAGAGAAAACCGTTTTCCAGCCTGCGTACGCTGAATCTTATTAGACCCTGCATATCGACGGGAATATAGCGCCTCACTCGTATGATGAAGCTTATGCACGCGGCAGTGAATCGTATGTTCTGCGCCGCAGAGTGTAAGTTCACACTCCCGTCCGATTTTTCTATGGAACGCGAAAGAGGGGTAAAAGCAATCGCCATCTCCTGTATTGAGACTGCAGGGACGATTAAGGCGGAGGATGTGGCCTTGGGCGAAGTCTGAGTGGCTGGCGAAGGTGAGGGCGCTATCGGAGTTACATAAGCTATGAGTCCGAGTTCGCGGAGGGCGAGCTTACAGACCTGGCATGCCGTTCGGGGCGGAAGGGGATGTTTCGCGGGAGGTAGAAGGCGGAATTTGAGAGGCTGGCGGAGATGGATGTCGTGTCGGAGCTTTTCACTGTGAGTGGCGTCCACCGTACGCATACCAAACATCAACTAACCTCGTTCGCCACCAGCTTCAATCATCTGTCTGGATCCGGGCGACGTCGAGCTCCCAGGCGTTGCGCTCTCTGGTAGTTCCATTGCGGCTTGTTTCTGCGCGCTTGCCATTCCAGCCCAGTCACCCAGGTGCTTCATCCATCCACGGCTTAGCGCCTGCATGCAGATGTAACTAGTGAATTGAACTTTGGGAGGTAAACGACGTACAGGTGCCTTTTTCCTTCCTTCCTTTGGTCCCCCAAAGAGTCTCGTGATGCCGTGATAGTTCGTTTTCACACGTTTATGAGGCGGACGAAGGCCGTCGGCGAGAAGGACAAAGGCGAGGACATCCAGAAGGCGATACATTATCAGCCATTGGTGGGAGTCCGTCCAAGTCAGTGATGTATATTGTCCCATTAAGTAGAAGTCGTCAGCCCGGGCTGGTGGCTTCTTCTCGATACCCATCCTTCGGAATAGGGGAACCGCATCTGAGTTTGGACCGTACACATAATCCTTCTCCCAAATATCTAGCCACGATGCCAGAGACTGTGGCGTGTGAGCATCTAGAACGCCAAGTATAGCAGGGATGCGTACATGAAGCGCAGGATGACTCTCAGTAAAGTCTACTCCCTCTTCAGTAGATAAGGTCGCTACGAGGGAGTCAGAAGAGGCGCAAACTCCGGTGGTCCACGGTAGATCTCGGAAAAAATAGCTTTCGGTGCGGAGTAGGGGTCGAGCGTCTGCTGCAAGCTTCTCTAGCTGTGCCACTCGCTGCGACAATTTCTGGTCGGTCTTTGCTTCCTTGTTCGTGAACAGGCGATAGGCCTGAGCTGTTTGGTTTAGCTCCATGGCTCACACAAGCCGTTCACGAGAGTGTACAGAGATGGTAGGTTGAGATTGAGAGAGTGAACGGTTGGTTACAAGGTTAGCGCGACTTGAACATGTTCTCACGCTCTCTCGGGCATCCGAATAAAGAGACAATCGCATAACCACAGGGTATGTGGCCTCATTCTATGATAGATTGAGCTCCATATTACGTCTACGTACTAGGGAGCTTCCTTGGACTTGCGGCATGTGTTACAGTAACACATGCCATCGCCATTGGTTGTGGCATCACTGCCATCAGCGTCGCGGCGACTCATCGGCCGAAGCCTTCAGAAGCTCCTTCTCGCGGCAAGCGCTCAACTTGAAAGGCGGTGTTTTCTGCGCCAAGTCAGCACACGGAACAGCGTTCCACAACTCTACATGGCTCACAACACCCTCACGACTTGTGCCTGTACAAGCAGACCGGTCCTCCATGCTCGCCTGAGTTACGCGACTCAAATTGACGCAGCCGCCCTTTCCAATAAGAAACTGTCGAAGACGGCGCGCTCCCTCTATCAGCATGGTCTACGATGTGTCGGAGGTGGAATTGCATAGCTGGCCTTAGTTTCGCAAGTATATGCCGCTATGACTATCGGAGAGGATGCACAGGGAACGGTCGTGGGTGAGGGGGCTGAGGAGGAACACCGTGCCGGATCATCTTATGTCGTACTTCGACATGAAGTATACTTGACATCATCCAGCTCGAGGACGATTTCTCCGGCGTTTTTCAGTTCGATACGCGTTACACACGTAGAGCACGCCGACGGCATGCAGCTCATGGCATACAAGCCCCTTTACAACTATGACTATCGCTGAGGGGGTGAGGAACAGCTGCTTGGCGATCAAGATGTGGATTATGCCATCTGGACCTGTACCTACGATCCCCTCACTCTTTCGCCTGGGCAATACCGTGCTCGAGTACATCACCCTCGACCGCCTATGTCAGCATCAAGATGTTGTCAACCACACACAATATCTTCCCTCCGCGCTACACCGATATCACGGCACACGCTCGTGCCTCCGCGCTTGCTATTCTCGATGGCCACTCAATGCTCGAGAACATCCCTCCCGAGACCCCGCGGCTCCTACACTTTGCCCGCGTCGATCCGCACCTTTGCCGCGGTTCTGATGTTGTGATTGAGATTGACCACACCTGAAGAAGCTAGAGCAAATTTAGATCGAGGAGAGGTCTTGGTCTGCTTGGGGTCAATACGCGGACAGTCCGCTTTCTCGGGGTTCGGCTTTTTCTCGTCTCCTCTGTCTCGTCCCATGGTTGTCTCGTTTATGATACTATATGCACTCGCAAGCACTCTTCCCGGCTCCTCGTTGTCGTTCTTACGCGCCGGTTGCAGCGTCGCAGTTGCTTTCTCCTTTTCCACCATCCCCTTTTGCATGTTCATTGGCTCTGTTTCATCTTCGCTTATACTCTGCGCTACCTATCAGCTCAGCCCGAGTAGGCTGTAGTCCTTCCCTCACCGATTTGCGAGTCCGATCATTTACCGGGTCGGCAGCCTCACCGGCGGGCGGGCATCTTCACCCTTATAGATTTCATGCTCCGTTACGAGCGAGCGTAACTCCACGGATTCCCCCTAGCCGGCTACTGTTGCGAGCCAGGTTCAGCGCATTGCCCATTTCCTGGATACTTGATCGCCGCCGAATCCAGCACGCGGGACTGAGAACCTCGTACCTGCGCTTACTTTACCTCCACAATCTACGTGGACTCACACCTCACGTTGGCGAAAAGTTAGAGTCTGGCCGTATTGACCACTACTCGCGCGCATAAAGTGATTTCGGCAGTCCTACACACCGCTTGCAACCACCACCTCGTGTCATACACATTGAATCGCAATGTTGAATTGAGTTTTCACTGGAAGTCAAATATTGAAGCTCATGGTCGACTGAGCATTCTCGAACGACACAAAAGAATCAGAAATACGTTCAAGCAATGGACGGGTGACGATTCCAAAGCTTTGACGAAGGTACTAGGCAGTGTGTTATCCTCAACGGTACTAATCAATCTGATCTACCCGATGTAGGTCTATGTGAATGCCATCGAAGCTCTCGTACCTGCAGGTATGGTGTGAACCATCACAGCCTGCATCAACTTCTGCTGAACTAGACAAAGCTCTCGCACGATTCCATGACGAGCGGTCTGTCTTCCAGGCCGTCGGATTCCGCGTTAGCTTCCCCCTTCCGCGGCAGCATTCAATGGTGCACTACCGTTGTAACGGGTAGAGTACGTTACGAGGGCAGTGTTGCGCCCTGCGGGAGCTTAACGAGGAGCTTATCATCTAGTTACATTTCGCTTAGCAAATGTACTTAACAATCGTGTGCCCGCCTGAGCGCACACATCTTTTACCATCATCATCAATCGTTATCTTTGACTCTCGCTTCGTGCCCGCCTCGTCTGCCTCGTCCTGCTCTCGTTCTCCTGGCACCTCGCCCTCGCTGACTTTCGTCTCGCCGCTCCTCGGCGGCTGCCTCTCCTTCTCGGACCCCGCTACTGCTCCTTCGGCAGTTCTCACTGGTCCGTCGACCCCGCGCCCGGTCTGGTCAGCCGTGCACTGGAGTGTGTGGGGGACACGCCCGACTGTTGTGTATGACGTGCCGTGGCTTTCGCGTGCACTTCTCGGTCTGTCTGGCTCGGCGCCTAACGGCACCTCGCAGGCATCGTTCTCCTTACCTTTGCGACACAGCCGCTCACGTACCGCTACCGCGGACCTAACCGGAGTGACCCTCGCCTAAGGGCAGGCGTCACAACCGTGAACTAATCGAGTGGTTCGGTGCTCCTAATGGCCTGTGTACCTCGATCACCCATGCGAAGCACATCAAAGCCGTGAAGAAAACCTGGCGTCGGACAAACATTGAAACAAGCACGACGCGCTTGGTCAGATGTCGGTGATCAATCAACGCGAAGACAAGATGGCCGCGGCGCAAACCGACTTCAAAGCTCGAGGCATGCTTGATAGCTCAGCGCTCAGCGCTCACTCTACGAGTGGGTCTATCAAGAACTTGAGCACCTTGCTGCGTCAGAGACCGCTTCACACCCGGATGCTCGCGAGTTGACTGCCAATTTGGATGACGGTGCGCCGGAGCTGCAGGTGGAGCTTATCGACGAAGCCCGAAGCCGCCCTGGGCTCACGCTCACAAGGATACGACGTGGAATCCTGTGAAGAGGCCCCTTTCAAGTGGGTCTACATGGATCGTACACCCCGTACGTGTTGGTTGTCAGCTTATACTTGCAAACCCTGTGCTAACTACGCCACAAGAACGTAGTTACGCCCAAGATATCAACTTATCAGAGCATTCAGCCGACGTTCCTGCCCTGCGTAGCCTTGTATAAACCTTCCTTGTGGAGGAACTTGCCGACGGTGATCCCGACTCAGCAGCAGCGAAGAACATCTTGCGCCTGTATCGCCCACGTCGCACGCATGTCTTCCATTCCGCCCTTGTGGTCTTCCACGCTCCGTCCGATCCCTCGAGCATCAAGGGCATGCGCTGCTAGTATATATGGTGTACGCCCCGCTGGAGAAAGGAAGGGTGCGATTGCGTGTCTATTACCACAGACGACAAGGCGCGCGGTATAGATTCAGTCACAGCGGCGCGGGTCCGACTTCTCTTCACGGTGAAGGTTGGCAATCGGTCCATACCTTGCGCCTTGGTTCGATGGTTCTCGCGTACCGGAATGTGGGTGGTCAAACCGGACGTGTTGCCGAACAACAAACCGGCATATCAGGTCGTGCATTTGGACACTAGTTGCCGACTGGCTCATCTGCTACCAGTCTTTGGCCCTGACCGTGTGCACCTTGATATTATTGCTTTTGATACACTAGACTGGTTCCGCTCTTTTCACTCGCACAAGTATGCTGATCATAGTAGCTTCCATTTACTGTACCATCGTCATATCGTACCTGCTGATCGAAAGGAGCTTGCGTACTTGTTCTTGTTACGCCTATCTGTATGCATTGTCTCATGTTGCACCCTCGTCGAAATAGAAGGCAGTGACTCGGAAAGTACGCGCATGTCGCCGTATAAGGGTGTTCACTTGAGTCACGCAGGTAACTGAGCTTGATCCTGTTCTATTGGGTAAATAGGCAGGGTAAACTACTGTTATGCGTGGTCAAGGTAAGAACTAAGGAGAAAGGACGCGCGAAGCGCGGCGACAAGGGAGATCGGGAAACACGTGCTACATGGGTCCATATGGGCTCCTTACACGCCGGCACAGGTCATTGAATGAACCGCGCGAACGCGGCGTTGTACAAGCTTGACGCGAACCATCATCGTGCCATTAAATTCCACCTTGTTACTGCCGTCACTGGCATCACGTCTACCTTACTCGCTCTCATGCTTCATCAAATGTGCTAGGTATTTGCTGTACTGAGTACCTCATGACACGCCACGTGTGCGATACTGTCTCCAGCCTATCTGTCCCACCTGTCCTTGCCCACTCACCATGTACAAGCATACCTCTCCTCCAACGACTTCGTCCGACAGTGGTGTCACTGCCAGATACCTTTGGCAAGCACAATCCGGCTGCAAATGCAGCCAACCTTCGCGGCTTCGCCATCGACGTCGTCAAACGCTCGTGTAATCACCCCCTTCCCTTTCCCACTCGGCTCTGCTGCGTCAAAACCATCCGCACTAAGATACCCGAGCTTGCATGGCCACGGATATCGCGAGTCCGAGCACTCCGACCGCATTGTGCTTGCAGCCGACATCGGACACCGAGGACGCAGATGTACCACTCCTGCCGATGCACGAGCCTCTCAACATCCCAGTTGTCTTACGGCAGCCTGCGCGCAGACGCACTCAATCTGCTGACGGCCGCGATCTTCCCTCGCCGAAAGCCAATTTTGTATCCAGGAGGACACCCAAACCGGCAGCTCTACTTCCCCAAACACTGCACGGCGTTCATGAACGTGCCATCTCCGCTGGATACCAGGTGGCCAGCTCATGCTTTGCGACGAAAACGAAGACGAGGAGTCTAAGGATTGGCTTTCAATCGTCGAGCGCTTGTAGTGGGAGACTGCAGCTGACATCGCTCCATCTCCAAACCCGGAGAACGCCGAGGCAGAGCTCTATGGCAAGCTTGTGTCCTTTGTCATACCATCTGGCTTGCTCGCAGCGTTCAGCACGATATTACTGGGGAAGAGCAGCTTCCCGCACGGCTTTTATTGTCGGATATGCGGGCGTATCAACGTCCAAACCTCCCTCGTACGACAAGATTGCGTCACCGCTACATGTGCAGTGTCTACTCCCGCGCCGACAGCTCCGTTCAGCGCTGCCCAATGGGTATCTCCATGTACCTGTGTACTCACCATGGCAGATAGCGCCTGGATGCCAGCCATCGCCGCGCGTACTGAAGCTTAACGGAATGTCGACCCACACATACTCCGTGCCCAACGGTCTCCAGAACGCGCGCACTGCTATGACGTTTCGCGTCAGGGAGTATGGTGATGGTGTCGGCAGGCTGGATGTGAAGAGGATGCCTATGAGAACTTGGATAGTGATGAAGGACTCGAGGGTAGGCGTCCATCCAGTGGCAATGTTCTACCGTCTTCTCACCCCGCCTACAGGTCAATGAACACTTGCCCGTCGTACCAGAAGATGGCGTCTTAGCCATCATGCGCCTCGGCGCGAACACACGGGTCTCGTATACGCCAATGGTAAGGAAGCCAGCGATGAAGAACGATAACTTACAAGGCCGCTGCGAGGAAGGAGGCCTTGAGGGTGATATTTATTCACGGCAATATTCTTGTGCTGTCCGGCGCTGGCATCGAGGTGAGCGAATCTTGCACGCATAGCCTCCGGCTTGAAACTGATGGGACGATGTAGGCTGGACTTCAAGTTGGGTCAGTGCGCACGGGGACCACAATGCGTGCGTGCTCTCATCACCAAGGATGCTGAGTTAGTCGAGCTGACGTTCTCTCTAGTTCTCATAGCAGAGTGCCAGGACCACGCAATGTTCATTAAGCTTCTAGTATGTGCCCAGTCTCTTGCTCAATATACCGTAGTCAATCCTAATGCAGAGTTAAGCCTTCTAATGCGACGCTCTTCCACATGTCTTTGAAATGACACCTACGCCATAAAGCGGACAAGATGATGTTATGGACTTTCGTTCGTCCCAATGAAGCTCGGGGCATTGAGAAGCAACAACGATAAAGTATCCGATATACTTACTGATCAAGATTCATCGTCGTTATCCGGCGCCTCGTTCACCAACCGCGCGAGCACCTGCACCAACTCGTCTAGTCTCGGAACCAGACGGTGCAGGACTCGGCGAAAAACGGGACATGAGCGGACGGAACCAAAAGCGGAAGGGAGACGTACTGAGATCTGTTCGGCTATGTGCAACCCCACTCTTCCTGTGATAGTATCCACTATCACCGACTCCGTACAGCTTAGCCCAGGTTTGAGCTCATATATACCTCTCGCTTGTGCATAACTCACGCGCTGTACAGATCTTCGCGTGAGCTCGTCAATCTCTACGCCATTGTGGGTTTGCCCGACACAGCTTCGGAGAAGTCCACAATCACAGCTTGCCTCCTAATCCACTTGCAGCGGATAGTTACGCGACTCAGGCGTCGGCAATTGCTGCGAAGCAACTGGACGCTGTTATCAGAGTGCGTCTGGGAGGCACAGGTACAGATGCGACGGTGAGTACCGTTCGAGACGGGTCTACACACTCACTGACGTCGAATAGGCCGTCGAGAAGTTCCTCGCACTCGCGTACGCTTATGCCCACATTGATATTCACTCGCTCGTTTCATACCGCACGGCCGCATGGAGCTTGAAGGAAGATCGACGTATGTATTGACCATGCCTGTCCGCCACCAGCCTCATCTAATTCTCGTGCGTACGACTAGTGACTGTTGCGGCAGCTTCTGCGGCTCCGAAATCATGGCATGATGCCCTATGGTCGTCCGATGCTCCCGGCCCCGCTCCTTGTGCGCCTGACGGAGTTGATCACTCTATTCGCAACGTGGTGAGTAATGACCTTCCCGCACAAAGCTTTCCTAACGCGCACCTTAAGCGATTGGCAAATAGTTGCGCTCGACGCGCTAGGTACCTTCGAGACCGATCTAGATAGGCAAGCCGGCCTTCTGACGTTTGGTGACTCCGCACCGCGTTCCGACAAGATAGCTCGGCTCTATCGCAACACTGTTCTGCTCGTGAGTGCGCACGCTATTGTATTCACAAAAGAACACTCGCCACTACTATGCAGCTGCTTTGTTGTTTCCCCGATGATTCCGATACAGGCGCGCAACAGCAGCTACTCGACGCATATCCTGGGCAGAACTGCGCACTTTTCCTTGCGGTCTCCAGCCATCCCGGTCTCAATGCCGCGCTGGAGGTACTCATCTCATCGGTCGACAGACTCTCGTTTATTTCAAACTCGCAGACCCGGTTGTCGATCTTGTCAAGCCTGAGACGCGCTTTCATTTATCTCTACTATGTCTTCGCCGATCTTGACGTTCCCGACCGTCGCGCAACAGTGTGCGAAAGCGTACTGGTCTGCCGAACGTGCTAGCCTCACGGCACAGCTTACGGTACACGCGGAACTTGGGAAACGCACGACAAGCAATGCGTCGAACGGCGTGACGGACTATTCGTGTACGGACTTGGAGGTTGCGCGTCGCCATCTGCGAGTAGACGCTAGTAGGCAGAGAAGATAACACCCCTGCATCTCGCCATGTGGCTCGCCTCCGCGAATTATGGCTTGAAGTTTTGCAATTCCTGATGGCGATGGTCTCACGCAACGGATGGACCAGCTTATACCGGAGGTTGACGGATGTGCAGCAAAAACCCGCGAGAACGTCGTGCAGGACTCCATTCGAGGGTCTACGCAGCGCATGGGCTCGGTCTATGGTGACTTTCAGGATACTGACGGTCCTCTGACGGCGATGACGCGTCGGAGGTGTCCCCTCTCGCGCACGACCTCGTAGCTCATCCGACTATCTCTGCCATTAGTCCTCTTGTGTCTCGCACTAGCGCGGACCTGCATACAGCGAGCCTAATTGCCTATGATTATCTGCTACTCCAGCTTACTGGTATTGCAACGAACTACGATTCAAGAGCAGACCTCACTCTCTCATACTGGCATCTTGGACGTCATCCTTGAGCAAGTGGTGCTACTATCGCTCATTCATCAAGCGAGGCAGGAGGAAGCGGATGCGGCGGGTCAGAGTCTGTATCGCTATAAGGTTATCGAGAGCGATGCTATCAACGACGCTGAGATCGAGACGCAGGGGTTCCACGCGCTATTTCCGGACTACGAGAACGTGCTTGTCGAGGGGTCGGACGCCGACAAGCCAACCTCGACATCAGCTTCCTCGCATGCCGGATCTGCGCGTATCCAGGCTCTCATTGAGGCATATATGTACCTCATTGGCAGTTCAGGCGGTTGTTGCAGGGTCAACCCTACTGCCCGCTTTGTGCAACTGCGGAAGACGGCTGCTCAGCAATTGCTCGACGCGCACGGCGATGTGCTTCCTGATGCGCGCGATAAACAATTATACGGGTTTCCTGCGGCCATGCTTGGAGCTCCATCATCGTCTGCAGAACGTCACGCATCGCACGTACAGCGTCGGAAAATCCTTCGACTTCTACCTTGGCGATAACGTGCCCGAAGTGCGCAAGGCTACGCAGGTTGTGCAGGCCATGGCGCGCCGCTTGCATGTCAGCATCGCAGAGTGGTCCGAGCAGATGGTCCTTCAGCACTTGCTTGCGCGCTGCGAGCAGGTCCTACGTCTCAACATCCATAGCCCTGTCACCAAGGTTCTTGAAGTGATGGAGCAACTTCTTGTTCAAAGCGAGGATTGGGAGAAGTACGCCAACAGGGAGAACATGCTGAAGGAACATCGCGAGGCTCTCACCTCGCTGATCGTTGAGTGGTGTCGTCTCGAACTCGTCTCGTGGCATGTCTTCTCGAGAGGCAAGAAGCTGCCTTCTAGGACGCGGTCTCGGAGTGGTGGTTCCGCACATACAGCGTGTGTATCCGCGGACTCTTTGACGTCGTCGACTCTACGGGTGATCTTGACAAGTTTCTTGACGAGCTGGTACCGCTCGTCGAAAACTTCGTCACCTCGACACCTCTCGGTCAGTATGGGTATCGCTTAGATACGGCTCTCGGCTTTGAGCGATTGATCAAGATGCTCGCACAGCAGAAGCCGACAGCTCACGGCGCTGCTTTGGACAGATTATCCCGGCTTCTTGCCTCGACCAGGGCGAAGTGTTCGCAGTTCGCACATCAGGTCGCCGCTTCGCTTTCGACGCAATGGAACGCTATGGAGAAGAGCGTCAAGAACTTTACCAAACTCGCGAGCTGGCGCGATGTCAATGTACAGTCTCTCAAGGCGAATGCGATACATACGCACAGCCAGCTCTACAAGAGCATCCGCAAATTCCGCGACATTCTTCGTCAGCCGTTTCTCCCTTTTCTGCGCGCCGAGCACGCAAGTGGCAGTCTATCCGTCAAGTTCGCCGACTACACCGCACCTACGCCCTCTGCTATCGCCTTTACATTTGGAGCAGTTGACACATCTGCCCCCACCCACTTGCACGTACGACCGGTTCAGCACGCTCATCACGTCTCGTGTGGACAGCTTCCTCGGCTCAAGCCCGCACTCTGCGCTCCGCGAACTTGCGCACGAGGCCATTACCACCGCCAACGAGCCTATACCTGCTGATGGCCCGGCAGAACGCCGCGGGAAGCTGGGCAAGGCGTTGCTCGTCCGGAAATGCAAGGCGTGGAGTGGCTGGCTGAAGGAGCTCAAGCGCATCGGTATGGCTTACAGCGTACAGCCTCAAGTCTTCGAACAGCAGGGCAGCGCTCGCTGGCTGCGGGAGCAGCCCGCTATACCTAGCGCTGGCGACGCGATCGCCGAGGTTGTGCACATAAAGTCATACTACATGAAGTTATCGGGCCTCGTTCCGCAGTTGCGCGCGTCGCTATCCACAACGAGTACATCCAGACACGCGAGCTGGCGGATGGACTCAACTTAAATGGGACTCTTCTCGTTCTAGGTCGTTCTCAGGTGCCCAGCAAATCACCACATCGGGCTCCAATTTGCAGCGTAAGCTTCAGCGGCAGCACGACGACATGGCGCGACTAGTGCACGCCCTGGCTGAGTCCACCGAGCTCTGCAATATGCTTGGCGACTTGCCATCAATAGCGTCCGCGCCTCCGGTGCTGGTGGAGATGACATCGCCACGCGCCGACTGGTTCAGTTTGCGCGACCAGCTATCCGCGCGCATGCCGAATTGTGTCACGCCCATTGTGTTACTCGGTAAGTTGTATCCTCCGCTGGCTTGATTGCCTCTCTAACTATCCTGCGCGTAGACGAGTATGAGATTGCTACTGCGAGCACGGAGCTCATCAAGCGCACCAATCAGCGCCTCCGCGAATGGACAGACAAGGAGACACATCCTCCCCTTTGTGCAGCGCTATGAGCAGCTTGAGCGCGATTACCTTTCCGCTGTGGCCTCGTGGACCGGCAGCTTGTTCAAGCTGCTCGGTGATGTTGAGTGTCGCCACCAAGGGCTTCTGCAAGCTTCCCGATTTGGACGATACAGGCCACGGGGGTGAGGGCGGGGAAGCCGTCGGCGGGTTTGGGCAAAGGACGTCTTTCCACAAAGGACGTCTTTCCACAAAGGCTGCCATTTCATATATACATATGCCTCCGTGAAACCTTCTCTCATCATCCATAACCGCTATAATACTCTCGCACGGATGGAGTCGCTTGACACGAAGCCGAACACCGCATCGCACTGCGAGTCGCCCTGTCTCATCCTCTGTTATCCGACCGATAAGGTTGTCTTTGCCGTTGCGCCGCAGATGCAATACGAGGTATTCCAATAGATCCCGTGTCATAGAGGGTACTGACAACGCACCTCCAGAGCATGATCGCCATCGCAGAAGAGCTCATACCTTCGCTGCGCGATATCTCACGCTCGCGCATACGCATCTGCTCCAAAACGGTACCAGGGAGTACCGGAACGAACACCATCATAACCCCAGACTCTTGGCCCATCATGGTCAGACAGCTGAAGACACTCGAGATAGTCGTCGTCTCAGACAGTAAGTAGTAGTCCGGCTCTCAAATACGCTGAGAGAAACGTCTGACGCTTGGGCAGTTACGAAGAAATGGCAGTCCCTCGCATCCCGTATTGTTTACTGGTGTCTCATATCGTGTGCCTTACTCATTACCTTCGTGGTCGGTTTCATCATTGGACTGTTTGTATAGAGGACTAGATTCAGAACCAGATGAATTGTCTTGGCTCACTTCTTTCTTATTTGTCGAGAGTTAGTAAGGGAGCGTACACGCAAAGGCGCTACACGCCTAAGTACTATCCAAGGAACCACCAAATCGTACGGCCAAGAAGAACTCAATCCTCGTAGAGGTTCCCTGACGTAGCGAGTATAAACGCGAGAAGAAAGGGTCTTGTCGGTGGGGGGTACCTCTCAGCCAAGTTTCAATTGACTCTACCACGATAGACTGCTAACACCATTGGCTAGTTGCTTTTTAGGGTTCTCGTCTTGCGTCCATGTCGGTACCGTCTCAACTTTCTGTCGCTTGAAGATGGTCCCACTAGTACTTTGTCGCTGGCCTGCGTATGCTGCGGATTGAGAGACTGCGTTCAGGCAGAAAACTGCGCGTGGCCGACACGTGGCACAAGTGACGCATACGGTAGCTGTAAGAAACCGTGCGGAGGTCAAGATCAGCCAGTACGGTCAACACAAACACCTTGATAAGATTACGAATGTGCCGTCAAGGATGGTATGCAATCTGAGCGCGATCACGCGCGTTCAAGTAGCGCGACGCGACACGCGTGTACTCCTCGTCCGAACTCCCATCTTGTCCCCCTCTTTCGTCATCAACAATGTCTTCCTCGGTTACGTCCCCATCATCCTCATCCTTCAAGTTCACCTCGTTCTCCTGCCATCTCCCACCCGCCTTCTGCACGGCCGCTTCTTGGGCTTCGCGCGCTATAGCGGATTGTAGCGGTGCACGCGTCGCCTCCTTTCACCGCGCACGCTGCTCATCTGTCTAACGCAAATCCCGCTCGGCCTTCTAATGACTTTTCTTAATTGTGTCATTGAGAGCGCTTGTGTCACGCTCATTCGACCGACTCCATCATGGCGACTTTATAGGCATCGGCATGGCGCGCGCGAACAGGCGGGGTAGGCCGTTGCTCATCGGCCTCTAGCAAGTTGTCTTCTTCTCTGACTCCTTCTTGACCAACTGCGAGTCTTGCCTTCGACCCTTGTCGCCGCTCGCCTTCGGTCTGATGATGTGCCGTTATTTCTAGAGCGCTCTGCCGTCGCAATTGGGGTTCACGCCAACGGTGTCGCATAAGCCAGCATCTCCCACAAGATTTCATACATCATGCGCCTTACCATGCAGGGTTCTAGAGCACGGATATAGAACAACTTGGCCATAGCAGCGAGGCTAGTCTAGGTGCGTTGATCCAATCGAAGTCTTCGAGTGTAGACTCATGACAACGTCGACTTTGCATCGCCTGCGATAGGCTCTGCATCCCTAACGCCACCCGACCTATCTTTCTATCTACCACAGCACCCAGAGCTTTGTTCTCAGCCTGCTACGCCAATACCCGCATCGCTCTTTGGCTACCCACCTCCGCCCGCTCCTGATTCTCGCTCCTGCAAAGGACTCTTTGGGATACCTCGCACTCTTCCCGACTTAGAGCCCTTGGACCCGTCTGATCCTCTCAACCAATATGACGTCCAGCAAATGTCCCGCGAGCCTGCGCCTGCTATCACCAAGATCCATCCCCCGGCAAAGGAAGCTGCGCCTGACTCCGAGAGTCATTACGCGTCCTCTCCTGGTGTTTGGACACTGCATAGGTCCACTGAATATGCGCGAGGCTACTTCTACGCACTCGACCATGTCACATCTGGCAAGGAAGCCCAACTCGAGCACCAACTACGCACCATTCCCCATCCGAACTTGAGTGTCAAGGGATTCAAAGACGGTCAACGACTCTTCGACCCCGTCCCTGGCTGCATACACATCAGTCCCGGTGTTCCCTATGCTGTCTTTGTGGACGCGAATCCGTCAAAACGCCTGACCGTGCTCTGCGTAGCAACACCACAGACCTTGTCAGCGTACCCGGACTGGGCCGAGCATGAACACATTATACGGCGTCTTTTATCTTGCCATATTCAACGGTCAGGAGGCCAGCTCTGAGATTGTCCTTGCGAATTCGGTTCCATCTACAGTTACGATCTCACACGCAATCAACGCTCCAAGCCCAAAGTCTTCGGCTCCGATTCCGCGGATGGTTCATTCAATATTGCTTCGACACGTATCGAAGGCAATGGCGCTGGAATCATACGACCCGCCGTTCAGAACTCGCACTCTAGTGTCCGAGCTGCACAATGGACTCTTACCTGCTGCCTGTAATACCTTTGGAGTTTCATGGCGTCGAAATTTCTGGCGAAGGCGGAGCTTGACGCTTGGGAGTGGTATGCCGCGGCGCAGAACATGTTCTCTATTGGGGGCTTATATTTCATGAACTCAGCGGTTCCGATGAATGTATCGAGCGTCATAAACGTCGTCAGTCTCGCTGTTGCTCTGGGCGACTTGTCGACAAGAACGACGATCATTGGCTTCGGACGTTCTGCGTTCTGTGCTTTCGACTACCAGACGGTGAATTATCCATTATCATACAACTCATATCGTTGCTGAGCTGTGATAGGTGTGGACCCTAGTTCATCTACCTTTGCGCGTCACGGCGCCTACGTCCGCGAGCTCAACACGATTATCATCTTCCTCATGTTCAAGGGCACCGATCTGCACGGCGGCACCGCTCCAATGACTCCACAGGCGTTCGTCGGTCGCATTGAGGATGAGATTGCACAGAAGTTTTCTGATCCTCAGAGCGTCAATCGTGTCATGCTTGTTGGATTTCCGCAACGCGAGCATAACCAGCGCACGGCCGCTTCTGCTGTCACCGCACCTGTAGCATTCGGCAACCGCGCTCCCATGAGCAGCACTGAGAATCCCCCGCAGAACTACGCTGAGGATGGCCGCCACCTGCTCGGGAATCAGGCGGACTTCATGAACCGTATGCGGCGAGAGATCGTGAACCAGGCGCACGACATGGCCATGCTTGCGGGTTTTCATGATTTTGATCCCAACCACTTTCTTTCCGCTCTACGGTACACTCCGGTCGAAGATCCGTCGTCCACTCGCTCTTGCGATCCGCTTGTCAAATTCAATCCCCATACAGCCCAAGGTCGATGCGAAATTGAGTATGGACAGCGCCGACTCACTGTTTTGGCACACCTTTCGAACCTGTTGTATCTCGGCCTGGGTCTTACAAAGGAGGGCTACAAGTTGCACGGTCGGAAG
Source organism: Peniophora sp. CONT (assembly GCA_001632445.1). Lineage (NCBI taxonomy): Eukaryota > Fungi > Basidiomycota > Agaricomycetes > Russulales > Peniophoraceae > Peniophora > Peniophora sp. CONT. Next base: position 557 of record KV424876.1, on the reverse strand, counting down.
CGTGTGGACAAGAGTGCTCCCACTGATGACATGCTGCCGCCCATTCATATCCGTCCAGTCACTTTGCGACGTGCGACCTCGCCACAGGTCGCTGATAGCAGGTCAGCGCCCACAAATGACGATCAATCGGCATCTGCAGCCATACGGTTGCCCGTTAGTCCAAGGCCGGTTCTTTCGCGTCGCGCAATTTGCGCTCTGCGCATCTCCACTTCTGGCACGCGTATGGTAGCTGTTACTATATAAAATAAAGCTCTATGAGCAGTAAAATCACCATATAAACTAAAGTCTTCGAAAATAATACGTGACAGAGGGGGAAATAAGTAAATGTTTTCGGTGCCACGTCATGACGAGCTTGTAAGAGCTTACGAACGCAGGGGCTTATGTGCATACGTGTGAGCTATGTGGGCTCAGGAAGGCCCAGGATTGGCCTCAGTATGCATAGATATTCTTGTGCGAGAGGGATGTTATGGCTATACACTCAACGAACACAGGGTCAGGCGCACGACGTTCTCGGGCCTTCTCGGGCGGCAAAAGCAATAGTCCCGGTTCTCTCTTAT
>KV424875.1:0-14597 GCA_001632445.1 Peniophora sp. CONT | reverse complement strand
GTTTTCGGGCCCTGCGGATTCTAACCAACCTACCCCACAAACTAGTAGCTGGTATTGCTTACGGTTATCGTAGAGCAATCCAGCTCCTCTTTGTAGGCGCACCAAATAGAATATATTATATTATATAAGTGCTACAACAGCGCTAGAGCGCAAGCGCGCCGAAGGCGCGCGAGACGCTGGATCACTTGGACAGACGCGCGAAGCGCGTCAAGCCCAGAGGGCTTTCCCGAACCAACGGGAGTCCTCCTCGGAGTCTTATCCCTTGGTGGAAGAATTGGCCATATTCGATATGTGAGATCGATGGGAGCAAAGAGTACTGTAACGGTGAGGTAGGGCGCGTTCAAAACCAGCCTCATCATAGAACCGGCACGCGCAAATTCGCACGGCTTCCGACGGGCACACTCGCGTACGCCCCCACCTCATGTATAGGGAGAGGTGTAGAGATGGGAGAGGCGGACAGGAAGGCCAGCGGTGGGCCCGCCGGCAGCGGGAGACGAGCGTTTTGATCCGCAATCATTCCCACCCCGCAGTGACCAGTCTTAGTGCGTCTTCAGCGCGTAAGCAGGTCAAAATGCTCGGTCCCGCGGATTCGACTGCGGCTGCGAGAGAGTCCAGCAGAGTCGACGACGTTAACTGCGCTAAACCCTGCCAAACCGCTTTGTCCAAGGACCGCCAAGTTCGAAGAGTAACTTTTTGACTGGTCAGGTAGGGTTCCTTGATTTCAGCTTCTCACGCAACCCACACCGCGCGACGGCACTGTCCGTACCATCCAACGCGGTTTTCGGGGGTCCTGTCCGTACCGGTGTGGTACCGTAGAGCTCCTTTACGTGCGTTCTATCGTCTATAAGTAGCTACAGTGTTTCAGTCAAGTTGTCCGTGCATGATCGAGTCGATGGCGTAGCTGGTTTCCACGCATGTCAGCGAGGCGTTAGATCGTGTCCAGAAGTGGCCAAATTAAGCCCTCAAACACGCTCGTCCTGGGGCCTTTGATGCTTAGGCCCTGTTCGACTTCGGGTTAGGGCACGCCGGTTAGGGCGCCATTAGGGCGTCATGAAGAATGTTAGGGCTTTTCGTGGGATGACCTACCATATACGGGGGTAACACCGGGTAACGCTGTTCATCTCGGCCGGAGCTTCGAGCGCTTCACGACTTGCTTTCGACCTCGCCCGGTCGCTCTCTTGGGCGTCCTGCAGGAAGACTTGCTCGCTGTGTACGACCGCCAGGGTTGTCCATGTCATATTTGACAGAGATAGTACACACAGACTTTTGGAAGTGGGCTCTGTCAGCCTTCTATAACCAATACGCTCAACCATAAGTTGCTACGAGCATCATCGGACCGTCGAGTTCATCGTCGGCCACAGCGAGCTCGAGCTCGTTGGTGTGAATCATCGCGAGCGCCCGAGAGCGCCTGCTGCTCGTCACAATTTGTGACGTCGGCAACTCAAAAGCCGGAGCCCGAAGCCCTAACAGGCCCTAACATTCTTCACGCCCTAATGGCGCCCTAACCGGTGCGCCCTAATCCGAAGTCGAACAGGGCCTTACCATCTCTCTCTTCCGACCTTCACGGACTATTGCATCACAGCTTGCTCCGCCTGAGGTCCCAACGGCGCAATTCCGCGATTCCTTCTGCGCCCCATCGACGACAACGCTCGCTCCGTTCTATCAATCCCTGCGTCAACGACACACTTCGGAATATCTATTTCCGCGCAGGCTTAGTCCACCAGACCGGACATATTACCTGTACAGCCTGGTCCGAACGTACGACGCGGGCGATAGCAGGTGGCATGCCTCAACATAATTTCGTCAATCAACCACTCACTAGAGCACCTGGCAGTTCAACAAATGTTTCCCGATAGGAAACACCCTAGCCGAAGAATCAAAAGGCCTGATAACACCTCCTTCACCTCACGGCAAAGAAACGGTGAGCTCCCTGTACACATACCTCCTCAGACCCGTCTTACTGCGTATGTCCTCAACAAAGTCGCTAATTACTGACATCCATGTCAACATACTGCTGGTCCTCGCTTCAGCCCCGTATGGCAACCCGCATGTATCGCGAACGACAGCACGTCGGGAGACGACTCATACTCACCTTGAGAGAGAGTGGCAGTTGACTTGGGCTTTGGTGAGTGTAGCTACTCAAGTTCCAGCATGGCGGCTTGTTGATGAACTTCAACTGCAGTTAATTGGGATTGGAGGGTGCGTCAGTTTTTGTATTTGTATCCAACCCCGCTGAAGTCTCTTTCAGTGCTGATGCTGCCATACTTCGTCTTCCGACCATCGGTTTCGTGCATCCAGTAACCTTACGCTGCGTCATGTTTTCTGCAACTTTCGCCGCCGTTGGCTTTGCAGTGATTATATATTTGCAAGCCACGTATCGCGGTGCATCCACGCAGACTTCCAGAGTGCGTCCTCCCATCTCTCGCTCTGGGTGCAGCGCTTGAAGGCTGAGCGGATCGTAGGTAACTGCGACCACCATCTATTTAAATTGCCTCACCCGCGTTGTACCTCGCTTACCCTTCGGATTGGCTCTTGCCTCGCTGGCAAGCCTCTCGCTCTTCCTATTATCGGTGGCTCATTCCCTGGCGCCGAGGGTGGTCTTCACGATCGCTACGATCGTGGCATTGCTCGTTGGGTTGGAGTACATTGTCAGTTCAGCTCAGATGCTGTGGAGCGCCTTGCAACTTGCGCTGGTGCACACCATTCGTGTAGCAGAAATACTTACATGCAGATCGCCTAGCAGCATCGCGCCTACCAGGTCTTAACCGAATCACCCAAATCCTCCCTGTCCGTATACATAGACACAGCCTTGTGTTTCGACTTTATGCACAACCTCGATACTTACATCACCAATTTTGAACATTGATTCCCACATGTCTTGGTTCATCGCCATGCTTGGACCCTGTCTATAATATTCATTGTCATCAATTTGCGGAGGGGGCGAGGCTGAGTGATTGGAGACGAGCAAAGAAGATGGTATAGACACTTGGTTCGCCACTGGTCCGAAACCCGCCGAACGCGGGAACGGGTTCGACGGGGCCAGTGACGGCGACCACGCTGGACCGTGAGTAGGTGAACTGGGTAAGTGTCAAAAGGCGATATTGTTACCGGAGCCGTCAGAGCGGCCTATTTGCCTCGGGAGATGGTGGCGTTGAACACGAGTGTCTGCAGGCCAGAATCGCACCAAGGGAAAGTCATGCATAAGGTCGAGAGTCGCCAGCGATGTAGAGAACACCGTAAAAAGAGCACAATTTTCAACCAGCGGAGCAGGGCCTCAAACCTAAGCTATAGCAACTCTCTGAACAAAACTCCAGGGCACATGTAGGAGTTCGGCAGTCGGTTATCGCGCCGCTGCTCACAACATAAGAGGTCTACAAACAGTCAGAAAGCGCGGTGATGCAGCGAATGAATACCGGCTGGAAGCTTTGACGAACGAGGTTCCATACCAATTGCGCACACAAGAGGTGCAAACCCCTTCGCTTGCCTTGATCCAGCCCGACTGCTGCGAACGATGGCGGAAAAGAGAGGACGTTAATCCAACGTGCGCGGGAGGATAGTAAAGGAAGCACTCGGTTCTGGTCGCGTTCATTGGGCTGCCCATGCGGCGCTGGAAGCGGTTGCGAGACGGGCGAATAGTGCCAGCCTTTGATGCGACGCCGTGCGATCGAAAAGGCGTATGAAGCGGCGCGCGCACTGGTAGAGGGCACTCGCCAGGTACGTACAAACGCGCCTTGCTGCCCGCGGCAGCGAGATTGAGTGGTGCCGAACGCGAGAGCAAACGAGGACACGAGTGGCGACCATGTGCCACTGCCAGATCATCGACAGCCTGGACGTTCCCGATGCGATGCACTACCTGGCCGGGAAGGCTTGCCGAAGCTTTCCAGCCAAAAGCTAACAGGAGTCGGATGCACAGGCCGTAGCGAGCGTAGCGAGCACAAAGGTCATCTGCAATCGAGAGCAGTGCAGACGCCCTTGACGTCACGCGTCCCGGGGCGCTTAGCGAGGCAAGCTGCAAGGTTGAACGCCCGAGGCGCGATCTTTGCTTCGCGCAGGAAGCGTACGAAGGCTCTTGGGGTCGTCGAGAAACGTTCCTTTGGTGATTAAAGGCACATTATGTCGACGTCGGCGATCTAGTTATCGACACTGAAAGACCACTATCCCTCTCCGAAGTTCGTCTATATCGACAAAAAGAGTGGGAAGAAGTAAAGGAAGCGCCGGCCATTGAAAGCGCCGCGCTCGCGGACATGGTGGTAGGAGACCAACCACCACGCAGCCTCGTACGCGCTACCACCTCTAATCGCCCATGGAAGAGACGACCGATGAGATCGTGAACGAGGACGCCTCGCCTTTCCTCGACCCTCTTCATCGTAAGGACAACGGACGTCAGACGCCTCAAAGCCAAGCTGCCGCGCCGCATCAAGTCGCAGGTCACTCGCTCAACGGCATTCTGGCAGCTCCGGGTCACAGCAACGACAATGAGTGCCCTTGTATCGACGTGGACAAATCCGATGAGCCCGCGACAAAGCACCTTCCAGGCGATTCGAACGTCGGCACGGACGCAGGCGAGGATTCGTGGGCGCGCGTGTATTCGCGATGGTTGCACCCTCGCCTGTGGCGCGGCCCGCTTGTACTGCTGCTCGTCACCTTCGCCGTGGTCGCCGTGGTCGCCGCCGTCGTCGTCTGCGTCTTGTCGGGGATCACTTCAGGAATGATCCCAGACCTTTTCGCGTCATGTTACTATTTAATTTATCCGGTGAGTCAAGCTCAAGTGCATAGTCCCAGTTGCCTACCCGATCCATCCCTTCGCCAACGTTTCTCGAATGCTGATCGAGAGCGTAGGGTGTCGCTGCTGCCGCCATCTTCGTCCTAGTCTGCTGCGCCCCAAGACCATTACCGATGATGGCCGTCTATCGAAAATCGGTCAGTAGGCTATCATTGATGCCGGCTTGCACACCTTCCTGTCCTGAACGTCGGCTACGGCCAATGCTACCAGGCGGCTCCGATAGGCAAACTCAAGCTACCGCAGCCGAATCACGATGATAGTTCAGACGGGTCGTCAGTAGGTGGGCACGGCTCGAGTAGCAATGATGACCATGGCGAACGTGGAAAATCAGAGCAAGTCTCATCCGGCCGCTTCCCCCCTTCGACGACCGCAGTTTCGCTGACGCATCTGCCAGGTTCGCTCCCAAGACACCAGCACCCGGCCGGCTGTTTTGCTGCCTTGAGAACTTCGTATTGGAATTGCTGCAGGTCTATCTCCCGGTTTACAACCGGCTGCTTCGCGCGCGGACATTCGAGGACTGGCAGGGGATAAAGTCGGGCTGCGTGAACCTATGGCTTTTATGTGCGCTCGCGGTATGTCCACCTCCCTCGACCCGTCTGCCCTGCTGACCAAAGTCCCTCGTCTGTTGCCGTAGCATCTGAGCTTAGTGACGTACGTGGACGCTCACATAGACACGGGCATCTCGCTGACAACCCTGATGTTCTTCAGGTCTGTACTCGGCATGATTCACTTTATCGCCGTCACCGGCCTTCTCCACTGTGATCCCTTCCCGTATCGCTACCTCGCGGCGTCTGCTACGTTCGCTGGACTGGGACTCGGCACATCCGGATACCTTTTCCTGACCACTGGTCGATCCTCTGCGCCGATGCCAAAGGTGCGCGTATGGTCTTCCGCCTGATCGCGAACCCAGCTAACATATCTTCAGTGGCCCTTTGCTTTCGCTATTCGAGATTGCGTGCCCATGCTGACGGTCTTCGGCGCGCTGATAAGCTTGACGCTCTTCGTCTTTGACGTCTTCTTCCCGAGCATCTCGTGGCTGGCCGTCTTCGTTGTCCCGACACTGGAGATCCTGGTGTCCCTCCAACGAAGCACGCAGATTGTCAAGTTGCTCGCGCGCCCTCTGCTTTTCTTTGGTGGCGTCACAGAAGCAGGCGCAGACTTTGCCTCGATGTCCACGGCCGCGGCCCGCGCAACGGTCACGATGCACCCTTCGGACCCGCACCCGGACTACCATGCCTCCATGCCTTGACTTTACGTCTATTTATTCATTGCTTCGTATACCCTGGAACCTCAACGCTCTCCGGAGTCATTCACGACGCCACCCTCTTACTTGTAGACATCTATCCACAGTTATTGTTGTACTCCTTAAGTTCAAACGCCAATGCAAGGCTGCTTGATTACAGGTGTGATATACCCTCTCTTGCGGGGTGCGAGCTTCCGTCGAGTGTACAGTCGAGATGCACGCAATCGCCCAGGTGCCCACTCTCGACCGGCGGCTGCTGATAAACTCTTGACTCGATGTTTCGACTTGTCACTTGAGTGGTTGTTAAAAAGGGTGGACACCTTAGCTTAGCCACTTTAGTTCTCACTGGAGGTGGCACGGTGAAACGCATCAATCGGCTGTTACACCCTTTCTACGTTCCCGTTTCGTCTTGTACTCTTCTTCTGCCCGCCAGCACTCCGACAACGTTCTCGCAGTTGAGTGTTCGCGGTTCGTGCGGTAAACAAGAGCGAATTGTCGTTAACTATCCCACGAGGATAGCGAGTACGAGTCAACAAAAGACGCGACGGTTATCGTATGCGAGTTAACCTTCACATTCGAGAACGATGTGACAAAGGATTTGATAGCCTATGCTGACGGCTTGAAAGAAAGGGATAGGATGGAAGAGGAGGATAAGAAGAAGGCAATCCCATTGGCGGGAAATCTGGCTGACAGTACGACTTCGAATATAATCGTACAATGATGGAGTTGAGTGCAGCAGACAGTTGTGGCGAGAGAATGGAAGAACAAGCTATACATGTTGAAAGGCTGAAGCGTGTGGAAGGCATTTTACCTGATATAAACACGTGAATAAGAGAAAGCGCAAACGGCGACCGTGGTTGCTGTTCGGAGCAAAACATGAGGGCATCATGCATCATGAGCCTCGACTCCGGAGCCGTAATGAAATCCTCGATCAGTCGTCTATGCGGAACGTAAGTCAACTGAGCAAAAGCACAAACAAAGATGAAGTATTCACTTGTCCGCCGAGGCACTATTTGTGCATTCCGTTCTACTACGTTTGTCGTGGGTATGAATGCGCGTCGAGCGCTCCACACCATCAACACGACCTTCGTAATGGATTCAAGGCCGACAAGAAATACTACGATGGCGGAAATAGCCACAACGACCTTGGGTGACACCGAGTACGCCATAAGGAGGAGGGCAGAGGAAAGGCCGACGAGCGAGAAAAGCATGAAGACGAGCGGAGCCCGGGATATGATTGCGAAAAACAAATTGAAATGGCGGCCGAGGATAATTTGCTGTGCGACGTTCAGGCAAATGTGTAGTGATACATCCCTCGCAAACGCACCTGGACGCCCCCGTTGTGTATGTAGATGCGGAGAAATAATATGAGCGCCACCCCAAGCGCCGAGGAAGCAGCAGAGAGCATGATGCAGCGCGAGGCAAGTGCACCCACCACCCCGTTTATCGAAGAGCAGTAGATGATGAAATTGATGCTTCACAGATATTTGAGAAGTGCATGCGGTGTACACGAGAGCGCACTCACATTGTGACTGCAAGCGACTATAGACGATCAGCCGGCGCGATATCGACATGTTTCAGGAGCGTGCTCACAATGACTACGGAAAATTGCCACTCCTTCTCACTACGCGCCAGCGCATCTCTTGCGGGCACCTCCTCACTGAATATGGGGTTAGATAATGGCATCGTCGAATTTGTTTGAGTGGGTTCCCGATACCGCGCCGCTGGGATCCCACTAAGCGATCTGGAGCCACAAAGGAAAGCTTTCAAAAGCAAACGTCGACCTAAAGACCATACACCAGTCTCTCCGGGTGCTCGGGCCTCGCTAGCGAGAATAGCGCCTGTAGGAGCCTCAATTTCAGCGTAGCCCTGACCAGTGTCATGCTGCATTCGGTGGTTCGCGCGGGGTGTGATCGAGCTGTTGAGGATGTTGGATAAGCGTGCCGACACCGAGATGGGAGTGAGCAGCACGCACAGTGGTCTAGCCACGCCAAAATTGCGCTGAATCTTCTGGTCTGACTCGCTCCGAAAGGACAGTTCTCCTATGCGGTCGCTCTTTTCGGGGAAAGCAGCGCTTCTCGCGTGCCGGACTTGATGGTCGGTGATATCGATGGCACTAGATGACTCGCCATCATCGATGTGCAGGGACGGAGGGGATGGTGCACGAGGGCACATGGTATTCTCAATCGATACGGCCAACTATTCGGTCAATTGAAGAGAAGTGCTGTAGAGCTTGTAGAGCTGTCTGCGATCGAGGAAGTGGGAGTCGGGTCAAGGACGAGTCGTAAGGACTCCCGACTTCCATTGCATGGGCGCTCGCTCACACGCAACCACGTCCACGGCATTCAGTCGGGCGACAGCAACATGCTCATGATACGCCTGTCACCGCAACTTCCCATTGCACTTCCCACCGCCACAGGGACAACACCTACGGTACTCGGTATCGCTTTAGCTACTGGTAGGTACCTGCAGCCCGTCAAGCTTGAAGCTTGAAGCGTCACGCGTCACACCCAGCGCCTAATCCGGCACAAGAGCCGCGAGTCTACGTCATGAGTCGATCATACATTGCATACACGTTCGTCGCTGACCTGCCCAGTTGACAGGCTCTATATATGGCGGCGCCAGGCATGGAATCGTCCCCAATAGCGCGATCTCAATTGTGCTCGCGCTCAAGTTCTGTCGCCCTGGATGTACATAACGCGCAAGAATACGTCTCGCCCTGGATATCTACCTTTGCCTCAGAAAGCCCTATACAACGGAGCGCTCTTTTGTCCTTGCGAAGCAACGACTGTGCAATCAAATTCATGTCCACTCAACGTCACAAACGCACCGTAGGACGGTTAGAGATGTGGATAGAAAGACTGGCTTGGTGTGTCGGCAGGCTTATGTCGAACGATTCAGCGCGCGCGTGCTTGTATTGCTACCTAAATGTTCTAGCGCAGCTTTGCCCGGTTCTTCGCTCACGCACGGACGCAAATGTAAGCTGAACGGGTTCGTGTCGATGCTGTCATAGAATGGCGTACTTACAGCAGCATATCGCAGTCGATGTCGGCAGGTATGCGGCAAGAGCCATGCCACTCGTATCCGTACAATTGCCCCGGCAGCGGATAGACATGGTGAGCACTGGGCTCAAGCGGTACGTATACGAGCATATAGGATTGAGCTCAGACTGTGCCCATCAGCGATGCTGTTTATCTACGGTAGGTGGACGAACCAAGCATCATGCATCATGCATCATGGCGAAACAGATCACCCGAAACCGACTTCTTTTGGCGCTGCCTACGGGTCACATGGGAAAGGTTAGGCTTGCATTTAGCCTTATAAGGGTCATCGTTTCACATGACTGAAGCATCGTCCTAGGGTTGCCGAGTAGGCTGTGCGCTGAGCACCGCCAGCCTCCTTCCCGACCACCATGTTTCATCGTCGTGCACAGCGTACGACCTCAGCCGACGTCGAGTGCCGTCCGTCCGATTCACGCTACTTCACACTGCCAATCAAAGGCTATTTTACCGCGGGAGTGGAAATTCGCAACGAAGACTTAGCCTCGGACCACGGCACTATCGAGCGTCCGCCTGCTGCGCCCGATATATTGGACCCTCGCGCCTACGAAGAAGCGTTTCCGGCCTCCTTGAAGAAGGAATCGATGCGTTATACATCGCGAGATCCATCTTTTCATGGCCATTCTGCATCGGATTTGCAAAGGAATGATGCGCTTTTGCGGTGCTTGACTCCGCGAGCTGATATGGAAATCCAGGCCGATGAGAGCGAGACTTGAATGCACGGACAAGACAGATCGAAGATCCTTACTCGTTGCAAACGACCATCTATACATGATGCGCCAAGAGAGGGATCAAGATAGACGACGGTCGAGTCTTGAGGAAGAGTGGCAATTAGCCTCGGCCTTGGTGAGTTGTTCATCATTCTACGTCTGTATTTATGTGGCTCATGAGTGTATACTGTAGCTTATTGGTGTTTTCTGGTGAATGCACTTCTGTTTGCATGGGTCGATCTACTCAAGTTCGTCTTAGTGCCGATGCCACTGTTCTTAGCTTTGCAAGCGACGTCTTCGCCACTACGATTGTATCCCTTTTTGTCAAGGTTTCAATCATCATTGCCACTCTAGGGCTCTCAATTAGTGTCTATCTTCAATTCAAGTTCCGCGGTGTTCCCAAGCAGAGGCTTGAGGTAAGTCATAAAGTTATGTCACATGAAACTGGCTCAAGACTTCAGCAGGAATCTGCATCCGACATCCACGCGAATATTTATCTCGTTCAATGCCACCTTCCCCTCTTCCTCGCTCTTGTGTCACTCTCGGGCCTTTCGTTGGTCTTGATTGGCGCTTCGTATCTGGTATCGCCCATGGCGACTATCACTGTCGCAGGAATTATGGCGACTCTTGCTGGGCTGCCGCTCATTGTCAATGTAATCGGATCCATGGGTGCTGTACGTGCAGCGTGAAGTATGCCTTTAGCCTTCACGGTTCCGTATGCTATTTACATTTTGTCGATATATCTTCGCTGTCCTCCCAGAACACAACATGATGTAACATCGGACTGCCGTCTATCCGCAACTCGTTGTGCACTGTACACTTTCTCATCTGATTATCGAGCTTCTGTCACTGTGTCAGTGCTTAGATTGTCGCAGCCGAGTGCAGGTATTGAATGGCGTGTACGCTGATGAAGCGCGTTCAATCTTTTCGACCTTGCCTGGATCATATCAGCACTGCTATGAAAAACATCGTAAGTATTTACCCAGACAATGCAAATGGGTTTCGGAGTGGTTTTACTAACCAATCACTTGGCTTGGCTTGGCTTTTCATAAGAAGGGCCCGTCGTAGTCTAGACTAGTTGGCGTTCGCCGCTAGTTGAAATCCCATGCCGAGACTGTGACTCCAGTATCAGTATTTCGCACAAGAATACTGCGTGCCCGGTTTGGCCACCCGGACCACGCCGTCGGATCCTGTCGACGACGTGAGTGCAGTGCACACTACTGGGCAGTGGGGTCCACGTCGCATCTTCGACGCACCATTGTGGCTGTCTGATGAGTCCTGTCCACTGCTCGCATGTCGAGCTATTGATAGAGCTACTCCCTGTCCGGTTCAGGGCATAGCTTGAGTATGCGGCGGTGCAGAACCTGCAGAGTGTCGCGGATTTAGAACTTCACCCACCTTCCACCGCCTACTACCCTCCCTTTCCGATCTTCTTTACTGCATTATTATGCTCGTAGGCCTGATGGCCTGATGGTCCAGGGGTTGTGACTACCATAACGCTATTTACACGTACGTCCGCCACCTGGTGTTTCCGACATTTAATCTTAATGTACTTTTATCGAGAAAACCGTACTGGTTTCTTGCCGTGAGATTTCTAGACGTTGTAGGCTATCCTAGTTGTAGATTCGCTGACGACAACAGTGATCGCAGGCCCCTCTACCAACCAGAGAACACCATCTTCGTCCCACGACCGTCAGAGCCGTCTCATAGGAATGGATCTAGCGTTTATATTGTCTACATCGTTTGCAATCCCCACGGCAAGAAATCCAGTGAAACTGTTCGGCCCGTAGCGCGTCGTCGACGCGATCATTAGATGACGAATTACTTTTGCTGGGATCGTATATACTATGTAGCTTGAATGCACCTCGCGCGACGCGCAGCAATAGATATGTCTAGTCGTTGTGCCCGAGTCGGTTGCCGTGATAACGAAGGTCTCCCTCCCAAAGACTGATTACTTAGTACTCTGCAACTCTACGCCACAAAAGCTGTGTTCGGGAAGTTACGCACCCGGGCGAGGCCATGACGTTGATGCTGGACCGTGGATCCCTTCTTGCTTCTCGCCTCTTGCTTCTTCCCTTCTTCCTTCCCTCTCCCTGTTGAGGTATTGAGTACAGACATGTCCACAGCTGGTGCCAGTCAGGCGATGGAGAGCAGCAGTCTTAACTCGACATGCCCTGGTCATCGGAGACAGTAAGTTGGTCACGGGGATCGATGGTATGCGGCTATTGAGGCTTGCAGACCGGTTGAGGATGGGCGAGCTGTCGAAACCATGCAGGGTATGGCGAGGTGCGAGCGTAATCATGTCGTTCGATGCACGGTCCTAACACGCGAACGTGTTCGTCCACTGCAGCAGTGTCAACGAAGGCAGATACGAAGGCGATTTCGACAGCCTGCGCCACGCCGGACGCGCAGGATCTCCATCAGCATCAATATGCCCGTTGATGATCCCTGTAAGCCATCCTGCCGCTCTTCGGGCAGAGGGCATGGATCACGATCCCGCAAGAGTGGTAGCACGAGGGGCCGGGGGAAGGCGCGAGAACGCTGTGCTCGGGGAACCGGACCGGCCACCGACAGCCATAACAAGGACCTGGTTAGACCCTCTCACGCGTATGAGTGTGTTGTTTGTACGCTCTATAATCCCTCTCAACTTTCTCAATGTCCTGACAACACTCCAGAATGGTGCCGGCTTCCGTGTATCCTCAATTTCTGATATCTATGATCCCGAGAGAAATCACCGTACAGAGGACTTGCCGTCCCAGCTTCAACTCTGGCACCCTATTGCGTGAGATTAACATTTGCTGCTGCTCAACCTACCTCAATTCATCGATCAATCCCAGGCAATCATCCGGGACGTCCCGCGCCAAAGCCCACGAATTTGTACCCCTTATCTGGGCGAGACTTAAGGACGAATTTGGCTCGCGATGGACGTATTACTACGAGTTGCGCAAGTGTGAGACGGGCGACTCCCGAACGCGCGATTCCAGGCTCGGAATGGTGCAAGAGCAGATCCAGACTGAGTGGCAGGCAACTTTGACATTTGTGAGTGTCATGTCGTACCACACAGTGTAGTGTTACTGACCATGTTCACATTGGCCGCTCCAGCTATTCGTTCTTGGTGGGTAAGGCATCCTATTACTATACACCTTCATGCGACATAAGCACTCATTATAGCTCCAGATTTCAAGCGACGGTATTTGGCTACGCGCCAAACGCTACCCTTTACAGTCCGAACAAAAGCGGTTCGCTCTTCCTAGGTATATCTGCTTCTGCCACGGGATGCGGGGTTTTGGTCGATGGTTACCTATTAGCCAAATATCGTACATGTATCACTGTAGACGACTTCAAGGTGCGCCGTCGTATATTTTCCTGCTCTCGTATAAGTAATCGTTTGTTAGAAGCAGGCTCGTAGCAGTCCTCCCGGGCCGCCCTATCTGTTCTTCGCGATCCAAGCCAGCCTACCTCGAGCCCTGCAGAACATCTCTACCACAGCAGCTGCATTCTTCCTGCTTGAAATCGTCTTCGCCGAGCATCCAGTGATAGTGATCAGCATGATTGTCACGGTGCTGCTTCTCTTCAATGGGGGATATGCTGTGAGGTTTTGGCAGGCCTTGAATGGAAACGGAGATATGTCAGGAGGTGGTGCAAGGGTCGACTAAACATACCTACGTTCGCTGATTGATGCTTTATCTGCCTCCTTTGCGATGTATTACCTGAAGATAATGTGAGATTAGATAGCCTCTGCCGGTCATCGATGTGTAGCGTAGAGGTGCACATGCGCAATCTTGCACGATTTCACCTCAGACATTATGACTGGTCTCATTGCCAAATATTCACCACTCTGATGAGGGTACCCGCGTACGATTTCCGCTACAATAGCAGTGGGTCTTGGAAGCACAAGACGAACATTCAAAATCATGGGTTTGCCCGACAGCGGCCCGGTTCGTTGGAGGGTCGTCTGCGTCGAGCTTATGCAGATTCAGCTTGGCACCTCGCGCCATTTTTCCCTTCGAGGTCGCGCCCAGCATTTATCTACTAATCTAGTGCTCAAAATCTCAGTGTTCGTCTCGCACATACACCATTCAGATGTATTAATTCTGGGCTAGCTTAGTGCAGACTCCGATGTCTTTACTGGAAAGAAGTCCACGCGAAGCCAATTGCATTCCATTTCAAGGGTCGCATATTTGATTTGAAGAAATCCTGCGAACCACCGAGGGTCGAGTATACCGCTCGAGACACGAGGTGAGCGCATGCCACCGCAACATGTTGTCGTGACAGGGCCGGGCGCGACCTTGCAACAAGTTGTAAGCGAGCTAGTCCGACGATCTATTGTCAGTGGTCTTGGATCAGTTTCATTTCCGGAGTGTATACTCAAAGCCGTAAGGGGTCTTGCCGCGCCCGGCCCTATGGAACTTATTTCTTGAAGGGTGTCTTCAGACCAAAAGACAATCGGCAAAGACAAAGTCGCATTCTTCACTGAGACACAGACATAATACAGGGGTATTGATAGATACATTTGGATAAACCTCGATGGAAGTCTAGCGGGGATGCAGTAGAGAGATTGTTCACAAGCCGCACATGGGTTTATGATAGCATGAAACACCAGTAGGGCAATGTGGTCCACTGTGGGCTAGTCTGGGGGCGTAACGAAGATATGTTCAGATTTGTCCAATAAATGATCACGTTCCAGCATAAGATAGCATGATGTACGTCAAGGCATGGAGGCATGGTAGTCCGGGTGCGGGTCCGAAGGGTGCATCGTGACCGTTGCGCGGGCCGCGGCCGTGGACATCGAGGCAAAGTCT
>KV424874.1:0-21398 GCA_001632445.1 Peniophora sp. CONT | reverse complement strand
CGCAATAAAGGCACATACCCATCTGAGGCGGGTGGCGGTGCCACGGATGCAGACAGCGTGCTCGTTGGAAGACTGCAGGTCCTTCCGAGTGGTGTGAACCGTCGTTTGGAGCGTCTTGTTCTCGCGCTTGAGCGCAGTGGAGTACGTGTGCGCCTCCTGGAGCTGAGCAGTGAAGGTTGCGTCCGAGTCGCGCTTCTGCTGATGGGCCAGTTCAAGAGACTGTTCAACAGACGCCAGCGTCTGTTGGGCCGATGCGAGCTCTTGCTGGGTCGATGCGAGCGTTTGCTGAGTGGAGGAGAGGATCTGCCGGGTGGAGTCGAGCGTCTGCTGAGTGCCCTCGAGCTCGCGAGTCTTGTCGTTCAGACTGATGCGGAAGATGACGCTGCAGTCGGACATGCGCTCGAGTCTGTCCCTCGTGCGGAAGAGACGGCGGTTGAGCTTGTGGACGAGTTGGAAGTGTTCGACTTTGGTGGCGGTAAATGCACAGAGCTGCGCGTTGCAGTAGTCCTCGCAGGCGATGAAGTACGCAAGCTGTGCGCGGCCAAGAGGGCAGATGGATGCAGCGTAACCACGCTATGAGGATGGATGTCAGCGAAGGTTCGATGACCATGGAGATGAAAGTACGTACAAGACAAGTCATGAAGGCAACGACGGAGATGATCTATTGCAGGTATGAGCGGCTGAGCATTCAAGAAGATGCTAAGAACGTACCGAGAGTAGGCCATCACTGAGGCCGTTGCCGATGCCGAGTTCCTCCTCCTCCTCTTCCTCCTCGGCGTCGGCGATCTCCTCGAACTTGGGAACGCAGCAGACGAGCTTGCGAACCAGACAACAGAAGATGCAGTAGATGACAACGATAGTGCAAAGGTCGATAGCGGTCGCAGTAGACGGGCAGGGCTGTTCGACGAAGACGAGCTCGGCAGTGTCGAAAGTAGGGACCGGGACCGGGGGCAGGGCGACGAGAAGACCGGGGATGAGCGGAGGCGTGACGGCGCCGTAGCTGAAGCCGTCGAAGATGATGGCCGTATCAGTCCATGGCACAGGCAAGGACAAGGGCGTGACGGGCGCCAGGTAAGCCGGGCGACCGAAGACGGCACGCTGGACGGCCGAGAAGTTGAGGGTCGGCGGCGTCATGACATAAAGTGTCAGAGAGCTAGCGATAAGCCAACCAAGAAACATGATGCGCGGTTTGTAAAGTCTGCAGGTACTCGCTGAGTGGGGCAGGAAAGTTTATAGGTGGCGTTCCCGCATCGCTGCCCCGCCATTCTTATACCTACGGCTGAAACCATACGCTACACATTAGAGCACTGTGAGACGAATAAACAAAGGCGAAGGGCGGGGTAGGCAGCGGTGTGGAATTGAACGCGAGAGTGTGGAATGCAATCCAAGGCGCATTGACACCCGATCACAATGCATCCACTCCGGCTTTCCCGGTCACTCTGTCAGCGAGAGGTGACTGTTTCAGATAAAGCATTGAATGCACTCCTTGATACTCCGTTTCAGCGTGACTGGGAGGGGGTAGGCTGCAGTGGGGTCGACAGCCTAAGCGTCACAGCCAGTGAGACGAAACGCGACACGGGCGGGCGAGAGATATTCACGTGTGACTGCATGGTGGCAGGAAGCAAGAGGTGCGCAGGCGTCAAACGCGTCCCCCCACGGTTTTATTCAAGTCACGCCGGTCGCGTTTGCGGCGCTCACGCTCTCGGAACCGAAGCATAGGCTTGCCACGAACCGCCACTACCCGGCGGTACCGATTTCTCTGGCATCATGGTTCTACCGCAATGGCTGTCGACGATAGCGTCTATCGGAATGGCCATTGGACCCTTGCTCGTCTACGCTGACCAGGTTCACGCAGCGGTAACGTAGAGCATAGGGCTAGCTCCAGATCATCTGTTCTATCTTCACATGCATCTACAAGTCTGATCAAAGTGCGGAAAGAACCCAACTTAAGCTTGAAGTTCAGCTTCGCGTATCTGCGTGTTTGCCTGCATCGGCACTACCAGCCTTGTCAAGAAAGCTGTTTGGAATATTGCAGCAAGTCAGTGGTTAAACGTCTACTCGTAAAGGTGATGTGCGGAGTAATTTGCGAGCCAGATGAAGCGGCACGCGATCAAACTCCGGATCCGCGTGTACGGTACGAGCAACGCAACAGGACCACCGGAGCATTATGCGGCAAAGAGCAGGAGATGATTATATGAATGACCAGGAGGATATACTAGCAATACAGGTGTGACGGTCTGAAAGCGCCTCGTGCAATATACTCTGACGTCTCTAAACATTCACATCAACGGCGGGGGTGAGTTCAACGTTTCCGTCGAGACCGACATTGAGCAAGCGCTTGATGTTGGCGTCGACAGCAAGCATCAGGTCAGCGTCGCCATCAAGACCGTGCTCGACCAGTCGCTTCTTGACATCGACACCAAGGCTGGGAGTGAGCTCGACGTCGCCGTTGACACCGAGGGCAATTAGACGCTTCGCGTTAACTTCGAGATCGGGCTGGAGCGCGATGTCGCCGCCGAGGCCAAGGTTGAGTAGGCGCTTGACGTTGGCGTCGACAGCAGTCATGAGATCAACATCGCCATCGAGCCCAAGATCAATGAGACGCTTCTTCAGATCCACACCGAGATCTGGGACGATGTGGACGTTGCCGTCGAGCCCAAGGTCGAGGAGGCGCTTGATGTTGGCATCGATCTTAGGCTCGAGCTCGATGGCGTTGTCGAGGCCAAGATCAAGGAAGCGCTTCTTGACCTGGACAGCAAGGGAAGGGTCGAGCTTGATGTCTCCGCCGAGACCGAGGCCGAGAAGACGCTTGGCGTGAAGGTCAACACTAGGTTCGAGATCGACGACGGTGTCGAGTCCGAGTCCGAGCAAGCGCTTGTGAACATCGACATTGAACGTAGGGTCGACATCAATGACGCCCCTCTTCACGTCGACACCGACGGACTGCTGCAAATCAACGTCGCCGTCGAGACCAAAGTCAAACAGACGCTTGTGAACATCAACGTTAAACGTGGGGTCGACGTCTACGACACCCCTCTTCACGTTCACGCCGAGGGTCGACTGTACGTCAATGTCGCCGCCGAGACCAAGGTTAAGCAGACGCGTGTTGGCGCTAAGAAGGAAGGCAAGTAAGTAACGTTCACTGGTCTAAGTTAACAGAAAGCATACTCAGTGGGTGCTGCGGTAGCGGCAAGACTGAGTGCGAGGCACACAAGGGAGCTGAAACGAGGAGAGATCATTGTCACTGAAGATGGTGTATGGGGTACGTGGCTGATTGGATGGTTGAGTTGAGTGAAGCGATGCTGCTGGGAGGATGAGGGAAATGAGCCGTTGCCAGCTGTATACTTATATGCGCCATCTCGCTAGGAGACGTTTAGGAAGCCCCAAAGAGATCTCGGAGGTAAGGAGGACCTTCCGAGAAAAGGTTAGACACCTTGCAACATAGCAGAGGGTACGATTTAGGAGACCAGATGTGAATGCCGAAGTTGATGCATTGCCGCTGCGACGATTCTCGCCTATTTCGCCCAAGGGGAGCCTGCTATCTCTGCTCTGATATCATACACATATGCCTTGTATGCGCAATACATCCTCTCTAGCTGGAACGGCCCGCTCTTTACTCAAGGCTGAACAGAGCGCGTAACAAGGTTCGACCACGGTGCCCTACAGACTATAGGGTTGACTCAGTTCGACGTCAAGGGCTATACTAGCGGGTGTCTGTAGTACAGTAAACTACTAGTGCAACGTATACAAAACCTGTTTCGGGATCCAACCAGACAGGAGGAGCGCTTGCGTTGAGGGGAGAGGCTGGTCGCCAGATTCATAGGAGCGCCTATCCAACTCCTTTTCAACGTCGTATTGAAGCCCAGAGTCAGAGCCATCAATTCATGGATGTAGTCACATAGAGTACGATTAGAACGCCACTTTTACAGTGCAGCTTCAGTTGTCGCTCAATTTGAGGCTCAGCGCAGGTGGTGGTCTGAGTTCAACGTTCGATGGGTCGCGCGACGCCTGCACTCGGCCAGACGCCTACCGAAAAGTTAGCGGATCCCACACTCATCAAGATACAGCCAAGCAGTCAATTCTATTGCACATTTGTCCTTTTGTTACTTATCAAACCATTACAATGTACAGTACAACGAAAGGGACGACCGAGGAGAGCATACACGCAAAACGTAGATACTTCGTAGATCATCGTACTTCAAGTTTCCACTTCTTTCTTCCTTTCACCCTACTACTATCCGAACCCGCATCCCCCACCAGCAACATCACCACAACAAGCACAACACATATCCTATACGTCCGAGCCAATGTTCTCCAGGAACCAATAAGGGAGTAGATGAAACGAAGAGAGTGAACAAACCAATGCGGAAGCCGATGTTTTCTGGCTTCCATCGTCTATAGATGCGTGAGAGGGTCGACGCAGATAACACCGTCGCGCTCGCTCCAGGGGTATCCCCAGCGGTGCAACCACTCCTTTACGCCAGCTGCGAGCCGTAAACGACTGGACCCGCGCGCAGCATTCTGCGCACCCGTGTGCTTCTCCTCGCCAACAACGAGATACACTAAACAAAGCAGTCAGTAACAGCCCATAAGAATAGAGCGCATGGAAAAACGTACCGAGTCCATAGAAATGCTCGCGCTCGAGCGCAAGCAAACTCTCCTCCAACACCTCGACCGCCTCATTCGAATGCAATGCATGAAGATCCAGCGCAGCCTCAGTCCGCTCCTCAGGACTCAAGGCACCCTTCTCGACACCTATCACATCCGTACGCGCAACGCCTAGGATGACGCCGAGTCCCGCACCGCAAGCAGCACCGCGTGCGCGTGAGTCGCCTGGGTCATCGCTCCATGATGGGTCTCGAGAACGAGCGGCAAATTGCATTGCCCTCGCACGCTCGCGAACAAGTCGGGCGGCGGCTTGGGCCATCTCGCTGGACATCTTCGCGTTGAGTTCGTGTCCCTCTCTCGAGAACCGTTTGGCTGCACCGCCGTCGCCCCGCCTCCAAGCATCCGCAGCGCGGCTGAGGCAAGCATTGCGCGCTGCACCGAGCTGCAGTGCACGAGAGCGGTATTGCATGTAGATCGCGTTCACTTCTGCGCCTGTCGCGAGTGTCGGGAGCAAGCTTGGTGGGCGAAGTTTCAAACGGTTCGATGGCTTCGGAGCAATGATTGCTGTGCGATGGTGCAGCGAGTCTGCTGCGCTACCCATTGCCTCTCGTCGAGCAGCCATAGTCGCTTCGTCCCGTGGCGGCGTAGGCGGCGTAGGTCCAGGCGGCTTCTTAACAGCCGCAGCGAATCTCGTGCGGCCTGGATCGTGTGCAGAGGGAGCTCCTCGTCCGACTGCACCGAGCGAGGGGAACTCTTCTAGACCAGGCGACCGACGTCCATTGTCGGCACCATTGTTGCGCAGGCTGGCTTGTGCGAATTGGTTCGTTACGTTTGAGATGTCCACGTTCTCGGGGAGGTGATGCAGGAACTCGCAGGCTTCTCCCTTTGCGCAAGTACCGCGCAACCAGAAACGGCATAGAGCACGCTCGAGGTCGTGACTACAACATAAATAAGCAATAGCCTTATTGCGCAAAGTTGCGAACATACCTGAAGCGACAGTCCGCCCTCAGACACTCGCCAGCGAGGAAATAACGGCAAACCCTGTTGCCGCCGGGAACAGGTCTTCCATTCACGAAACGCGTATTCCCGCGCTGGCCAGGCGGGAAGCCACCTGACCTCCCACCGCGCACGAATCCAGCGGCCCCTGGTCCATCGCGCGAGATGACAGCAACATTGCGTCCACCGATCTGCGTGGTTGTCCGGGAAGGTATTGGTCCTGGGGACTGCTGAGGCGGCGCCATACGGTCGATGAGCCAAGCCATTGCACGATCAAAGTCGTAGGCGTTGTTCGCGAGAGCGTCTTCGAGCTCGCTCGGCGCAAGGCTGGCGCCGAAGACAGAGCTGAGGACGTCGAAAGGTGTCATGCCGTCCATGAGTATCTCTTGCCCATCGTCTTCCAGGCTGTCCTGGGACAACTCGGAAGACATGAGCGGAGAGGAGAATGCATTGAGGTTCAGTCCCTGGCCTGTGCCATCGTAGTTCTCGTATCCCGGGATAGGCGGACCGGGGATCTCCCATCCCGCAGGTTCGTAGTCGGAGGCTAGTATAGACGGGAACACTGGTACGTCCTTGGAGAATGGGTCGAACGGATCGTTGTCGTCTTCCAGTTCGTCAGGGCGCATAGACGCGCGAAGAGAACTCGGGGTGCCAGAACGTGAGAGTAGAGACGAGTCTGGAATGATAGGCGATGCGATGGCAAGGTTCGATGGGCCGCGAGACGTTCCATGCGACCACAGATCAGGTGAGTCGGCGCGAATGTACGAACCCGGATTCGAGGATGCAGCGGAAAGAGGGCGAGGATGAGGTCTGAACTCGTTAGCCTTTGCGTTGAGCAGCCGAGGGGACGAGAGGGGCGATGCAGGAAGGCTGGCACCAGCAAAGTAGTTGGGAGCCGAGTACGAGAGCGTGGGCGATGCCTGTGGAGACTCGCCGCTCGGGTGCAGATTCATATTTCCAATGTACGAGTTCTGGCCGACGCCCGTGCTCAGCGGCGACGCGAGCGGCGTGTGCGGGCGCCTAAACACGTAGGCCAGTGGGGAGCTCGGTGCGCTGCTCAGCGTCGGCGTCTCGGGTCTCCTGCCTGATGCACGCGACGACGGGCGGGAGATCGGTCTGCGGCTGCTGGAGAGTAGCAGGAAGGGTACGCCAGCCACGTCGTCCCGGTGCTTGTGCATGAGCTCGAGCATGTACTGTTCCAGCTAAACAAGAACATTAGTTGAAGTTTATACTTGTCCTTTCTTTCAACTCACAGCGTCATCGTCGAGACCGTTGTAGTGTTCCTTGAGCACGCCCTTGAGCTCTTCCTCGTGCTCCTCGTCCAGCAACCCCACAACTCGGCTGACAAATCCACTCGAGACCTGCCCGTCCCCCTCGCCCTCAGAGTCGTAGTTGTCTATCGCAGACCGATGAGCGCGCGCCATCGCACCCAG
Source organism: Peniophora sp. CONT (assembly GCA_001632445.1). Lineage (NCBI taxonomy): Eukaryota > Fungi > Basidiomycota > Agaricomycetes > Russulales > Peniophoraceae > Peniophora > Peniophora sp. CONT. The sequence continues at coordinate 14,361 of KV424874.1, read as the reverse complement.
CAGCGCGCGCACATGTGGGAAGCGCGGCACAGAGTCGCCGTACGCCTCGGACGTCATGTCGGACGTCGACCGCGAGAGCGACACCATCCTTGACGGATTCCCTGGTTCAAGCGCAGTTCACCTGCCGTCGCCGTCGTGGTGGTCGTTGTGAGCAAAGTAAGCAACCAGCAACGCCCATGATGGGCCAGCCCACGTTCCCCAGACACCCGCGGCTAACTCCGGCCCGCCTGAGCGCAGTGCCCCTGTTCCACTTCCAGCGCCTCAAGAACAAAAAGGTAAAGTTGTACTAGCATACTCTGAACAAGATCTCTCGACAGGTCTGGCTTATGCTTTGTGAACAGGACAAGGTGTCGAGATAGGTTTCATTTAGGCCATCGAAGTCGGGACCCACAGGGACTTATTGTGACATAGTAAGTTATACATGCAAGCGTGAGTGACATCCGCAAACTTTGTACAAGAAACAATGTCTATGCGATATATGATAAGCCTAGACACTAGAGAAAATGTCGCGAGTGCAACTGGACTCATTCCAGCCGCCATACTGGAGTTCGTCTAGACTCAGCGAGAGCAGCACGGCGTCCGGTCGGAATCTAATCAAGCTTGAGCTGCCGGGTCCAAGCGGTCTAAAGAGAAGTTGAGAACACCCGCTAGATATCGAAGAGGTACCAACCCACCTCATTGGAAGATGGCCTCGTATCACAAGAAGCTTTGTACCTCACGACGAAAGAGATATCTTAGACGGAAGGATCTCGGTTTTCAGAACGCGGTTCGCCTTGCTCTTTGGGACTGGTGCTGCAGGAGATGTTCAGCGAGATTGCCCACGAGTATATGAGATACAAGTCCGCCCACCATTGGTATTCTCGGTGATATAGAACCGTCGTAAAGCCATGATCGCCTCTTCGCGCAGCAATCCGCCCGTTGCAGGGAACGCAGGAAGCCGGGGATGCGGAATTCTATGAGGGCAATGCTCCTTTTCAGCACATGCATCCTCAAAATAACGATATAGAGGGACTCACGCAGAGTTGACACCCAGTACACTGCCGCATCCCCCAAAACGCTCGTTCCCCGCACCAAAGAAACAGCGCTCAAGCCCGGCTTGACGGAGCGCGCTCGCGCACATCATACACGGTTCGACTGTAACATAGAGCGTCGTCCCACCCAGTGGACAAGCTCGCGCCTCCGCATTCTGCGGTGTCAAATTTGGATCGGCTAGGATAGCGTCGATGGCTTCCAGTTCTGCGTGTCGCGTAGCCTACAAAGAAACCGCCAAAGCCCGTTCATACTGAAGCCGACTGAAGATGAATGGACGAGAGCCGTACATTGCGAAGTTCGTTTGTACGGTTACGCGCTCGGGCAATGACGGTCCCGTTGCGGACGAAGACGCATCCTACGGGGACTTCGTGCGCGTTGAAAGCTTCTTCTGCCTAGTCGAACTCAGAATGCGAATGAAGTGCCTAGATAGCAGAGTCGAACTTGATCGAGTGCTACGCGCATCCACGAGAGATGCACCTCCATTTCATCTTCCGTTGTCGGTTGTGGAATAGCAGCTGAAGAAACCAGTGTAGATGGAAGAGCAGGAAGCGCTGAAGAGTCGTTTATGGCCGCCATTCTTATGGATAGACTGTAGCCACTTCGAGATGATCACCGACTACTACTCAAACAGAGATGTGTCCGTATGTAGTATCACTAGTACTGGAGAACGCCTTTATCGCACAGGGAAGAGTTTGTGTGCGGGTGGTCAGTGATGGAGGTTCAAGGTTAAGAAACAGTGATGGCTCGGAGGCGAATCGACTCGACGCCGGCAGATGCCGAGCCAATATTATCTCTTTTAAATATAATCCGTCGACGCTTTTGAGGATAGAACCGCCCACGTGGGACATTATTTTGAGCATTACAACGCGTTCAGAGCGAGAAAAAGGTACACAGACAAGAAACAAAAACAATATTCGATGTCGGGAAAAGCGGTGCATACACATACGTATGCCGAGGACACACAGGATCATTGGAGACGAGGTGGCCAGCCCCGCTCCTCACCCGAATGCCCCAACACTATGCGCTTCCGCCTTTTGTCGGATGGAGGGGGATACAATGCGTGAAAGAGACGAACGAGACGTGAACGATGAGACAAGACGAGAAACAGACGGAAAGAACGAAGCGAGCGAGAAGAGAAGTTGAGAGCGGCGTCTTCGACAGGTATCTGTATGGGTATGTTAGTGATGATGCGTCGTAAAAGGTAAAACAACGCACTTGAGCCGAATGGACCTCTGCCGTATCCTCCTCCATGATCACTGAGCCGCACCCGCACGACTCGTAAAGGTCGCGACATCGGCGAGCTGCCCATATGCGCGGGAACGGTTCGACGCTGGCATGCCAGGTTTCATCAGGTCGACGCCGCCCGCCGGGCACCCTGCCGCTCGAGGCATGGCGGTAACAGCGCAGCGCGAGTGCATCACACTGGCCGTGTACCCAACATCCTATTAGGCGGAGCGGCAAGGGACAAGGATCGTAACTAACTCCTCGTTGACCACGTAAGTGACGCTGACGATAGCGGGAGAGCTCAACGCCTGAGCGAGCAGCGTACACATAGGCGGCGAAACCAATCTGAAAGTAGGTGTGAACCGATGAATGCAAAGAAGTGGCCAGAGAAGAGACTTGCAGGGTGTAAGAGATGACCATGTATCGAATCGGGTAGGCGCATACGCCAGCGTAGATACCAATCCCCATCGCCGAAGCGACGAGGGTTGTAGCTCCGAGTGAGGCGGCCAACCCCCACTCATCGTCGCTCAAAATCCGCGACCGGGCGTTACCCACGCACGCGCGGAGACAGCTATGTCTCAGCCAAAGGCCAGCTCAACACCCCTGTCATTGTTTCAAGATGCACAGAGCAGCCCTCTCTGCACATCCTGCACGGAAATTGCCGTGCTACCCTCGGTATGCCCCCAGTATTCCAAGTGTATAGCGCGTGCCGCGTAAGCGCCTCTGCCAGTGCCATCATCGGGCTTGCCATCGCCCATAAATCAACGCCCATGTATGCCAATGCCCATGTATGTCAACGCCCACGTATGCACACACGCATGTATGCCAACACCCGTTGTGAAAGACGTTGCCCATCGTCAAAGATACCGCCCATCGTCAAGTATATGCGCATCACCTTGCGCCAATCAATAGGCCTCGCACTCTGAGTGAAGGGTCTGCTCGAGTCGCAGGCCATGAGCCGCGCGCCACGAGAGTCAAGCATCAGACCACTTCGCGCGGCATCGCTACTTTCACCCCAGCCGCGCGCCAACCGCCCCACCGTTCAGAACGGCGGGGCCTCACCAGCAAGAAGGCGGCGCCCCGAGAGACCAGCGCGAGGGACAGACAGCTCAGTCATAAAGTCCTCGGAGCAAGCGCGCACAAGAATTTCGAGATGAAGCTCCTTCTTCACCACCACGAGGGGTTTCATATCGTCGAAGCTCACGAACATCCAATCGATGGGACGTCCGTCGGGCTTGACGCGTTCGCGCGGCATTGAGATACAGCCTAGAGGGGATTATGTCAGTCCAAGTTTTGAAACTGGCCTGGAATAGGATAGGGAACGTACCACGGGGTGCGAACGCCATGCTCGGATCCATACCCTCGACTGCGAGGGGCGGGAGCCTCGGCTTCGTCTCGGTGCGGTTAGGACCTACGTCTCGCGAGGCGGCCAACGTCGCGAGCCACAAGTCCGGGTACTGCTCCTTGAGCTTAGCAAATAAGAGGGCCTCCCTAGACTGCTCTGCCTGGCGGAGGGCAGCCTTGTATGCGCGTTTGCGCTGTTTTTCGTATGAAAGAGCCATAGAAGTATGCATATGCAGTTATGCAAGTGTAGGGGGCGGTGCGCGGAGGTATGAGAAGATTCTGGTTCGGTGCAAGTTGCGTGAACAGAATGAGGAGCAGCCATTGTGAACTGCGAGGATTATATAGCAATGAAATCTGGCCTGGGAAAGCTCGTCGGCACATCGGCAGCGTACTGTTGGTACTGTCAGTCCAGAATCAGTCCAAGACACAGTGGTCACGCACGAGTGCCTGCAAAGCAAGATTTTGTCCAACCGCAAGTAGTCTATCACGCATCTCGCATTTTGTCGGGTCAGTGAGCACACACTGTACAGAGAATGATTCTGATTCTTGGTCGAAGACGCGACGATATATAAACCAAGTAGCTGGGGCAGCCATCGAATTGGTGATGAGTGACACACGAGAAGGCAAGTTGCGCATCGCGCAAGCCGGACATCCGTTAAGTGACCTGGTGACGAAAGGCGCGTATCCCACGAGCGGCAGTAAATAATAAAAAGAAAGAGTGCTGAATATTCGCAAAGTTGCAAGCATGCTAATGGTGGTCATGGTCAAGAGCAACCTCAAGAGCCGTCGCGCTCTGCGTGCTGGCGACGAGACACGCGTGACGTCACGCGGCAATACGTTGATCGCACTTCATCGCAAGTAGGCTGATCTTCATCTCTGCTGTGCCCTTACGAACACTGGTTCTGTCAAGTTTAACATCCACAGGTATCGACACCACTGCTAGAGCTTCTCAACAGCCAGGTAGGATGATGGCCGCCGTCGTTATCGTCTCGGGTCGCGACGTTGCACTAGGCCTGTTGCATGCCGCAATGAAAGGCAACAATAATACATCAGCCTGCATTGCTACAAAGACAGCATATGAACGCGACGTGAGAGCTGCGTGTTCTGGTTTAGTTATCCCATTGAACGAGTACAACCTCCTCCGTCCACCCATTCTTCTCCTTGCAACAATCGTTCTCGCACGAAAAGACCATCGCAGTACCCCACTCCATCCCTCGCACATCCTCAGCGCCGCCCTTGATTAGCTTTTCGACTGTACGCCGACGTTCCTCCTCAGTCACACCCTTCTCCTGCTCTCCACCCGCCGTCTTATCACGCACCACATTGATGAGGTTTGGCATCAACTGGCACTCGAAGACGCGCCGCTCGCCGCACAATGGGCATGTAGGTATGCTTGTTGGGTCGTAGCTCCGCCGTGATTCGTCTACACCAGCAGCGAAGACTGCGCCGGTGACAATCGTTGCTCCTGCCTTCTGTCCGAGCGCAGGGAACAACCGCTTGAAGACGTCGTCCGTCGCAAATGGCAACGGTGTCCCTCCGAGCTCGTACCTGTTGAGGTAATCGCTATCAGCCGAGAACGGATATCATCGTGGGCTTGACTCACCGCACGCACTGCTCAGCCTCTGCTGCAACCCGTTCATTGAACCGATCGAAGACGCGGTCCGTATCGAGCGAGTTCTCGTACTTTTCGGCCGTCCATGTGCCCTTGGCATCTTGCTCATCCGCGAGCGCATCTTCCGTCGCTTTTACGGCCTTCTTCTCCTTCGGAGGTACGATGTACTCGGAGACAGTGGAGAGGTATTGCGGTGCGTAAGATGGCGCTTCCGCCCACGGCGAGTCTTCGAGTGTTGTAGACGCTAATGCCACAACGAGTGACGATGCGGAGGAAGACGACTCCGCATCAGAGGCTGCTCCGTCGTCGTCCTCAGTCTCAGGAGCAGTAGGCTCCTCCGCGGTAGGTTCCTCAGTGGCTGGCGCTGTCGCAGGTTCTTCTGGCGCGCCTCCGAATAGCTGCGCACCCAGTCCACCACCAAAAGGGCCTGTTGCTGCTGCTGCTGCGCCGATCTAATATCCCGTTCATTTAACGAATATCCGCAGCTCATATTGATACGTACCGCGAAGGGGTTGATCTTGCTCTTCATTTCGGACGGCGGTGCGGGTGCGGGCGTTCGTGCTCTCTTCTTTTTTGCGAGCTTGGCCGCGTACTCTTCATTCAATCGCAGTCCACGCCAGGCGCGCAGAGCGCCTTCGCGGCGTTGGCATGCACCCTTAGCGCATGCCCAGACGTATAGCGCTCGATCATACGCGCTGTCTTCAAACGGGCACCACATTTGCACCAGCAACTCCATCGGCTGGTTGCAGTTTTTACACGAACTGCTCGAAAAGGGGATATCGGGCGAGAGGAAGGCCTAACGCGAAGAGAAATATGCGATTGAGATGTTATTACAGGACTACTCGACGTATGTGAGGAGATGCGCCGCACAGGTTTGCCGCCGATCCGGGACACTGCAGCATCGAGTAGCTCAGACGACACGCTATCGTCTAAGGGTCCATCGGGCACGCCGAGTAGGGTGGACGTCTCAACCTCGGAGAGCACCTCGTCATCCGAGTCGGACCAATCGTCGTTATCAACGGAAGGCATAGAAATACAATAACTCTGTAAAGAGAGCCGAGTCAGCATGAGGTAGCGACATGAGGCAAGAGAAGAAGGTCAGAAAAGCATGAATGGTATTAAATTGAAAGACTCGTCAACACGGTCCCCGACGAAAACTCGCAAGGGCACGCTCGGACTCGTCATCTGGAGGATCATCATAAATGATAGACTAGAGGCTCAACTCACAAGCTACAGGACGATGCTGATACAGGACGATGGTGGAGGGAAAGATCAAGTCGCAAAACAACGCGACGCGCAGAAAACTTGCCATCGCCGGTTCGGGTGCCGGAGTCTCACGGCCACGGAAGTTGAACGACGATAGTAAACTGAAGTTCTCGATCTACTGCCTGTGATGCATGAGCGCTCTTCTAGTACCTCTCAAAAGATGTCCGGACACGGGCAGGGGCCTCTGAGCGGCTTGTACGAGTTCCGGGCTGGAGAACGGGCTCTGAACATTGTGGCACGTGTCCGCGTCATTGGTTGATGGCGACGAGCAGAGTTCAGCGCTTCCGACTTCGCGTCTCTTCTCTCGCGCTTGCCACCGATCCTCCACGGGTTCTTCCCACCTCTCCCTTACATCACACTCGCTCTATACCGATAATGCCACTTTGCGGCAGCTCATCAAGTAATGGTGGCGCGGGATTCAGCCGCGGGCGGCCAGTGCGTGCTAGGTCTACTATATGCCTCGGGCGCTTTGGATCGCGGGCTAACAAGGCCTTGAACGGGCGTTTAGATACAGCGTAAGGTCGTCGTATGCGGGGACGGTGCTTGCGGTGCGTAAATGTTATGCTGCTATTACAAACACATCACGCTGACAGTGGCGCAGGCAAGACATCGCTACTAAACGTCTTCACTCGCGGATTCTTCACGCAAGTCTAGTGCGTGCTGTATCCTTGGCCTATCATGAGCATTAATCATGCATGTACTGCCCTATACTGATGGTACACACAGCGAGCCAACTGTGTTCGAGAACTACGTGCACGATATCTATGTCGACGAACAGCAGGTTGAGCTCAGCTTGTGGGACACGGCCGGTGCGTGCGGCATCCTCACGCATGCCTCGCCTTCTCCTCGGAGCGCTGGTATTGACCGCCGTTTACAGGCCAGGAGGAGTTTGACCGACTACGCTCGCTCAGCTACGCCGAAACAAACGTGATCATGATATGTTTCTCAGTGCGTAGACAAGCCTGCCTCGTGCGGATAGATCGGCTCTCTTACCGGCCGCGCACAGGTCGATAATCCGGTATCACTTGAGAACGTGGAGTCGAAGGTAGACATTGCAATCTCAAGACGTGCGGGATGCGCATCTGATACTGTCTGTAGTGGATCGACGAGATCTTGGAGTACTGTCCGGGCGTAAAGGTGCGGGAACATCTTTGTTGGCGATGATTCACGCTTACAAACTTTATCTGGCATCTTCAGCTAGTCCTTGTCGGTGCGCACTGGTTGACTAACGTGATCACAGCCGTTCCTCATCTACCTTCCCAGCTTTGAAGTGTGATCTTCGTGACGATCCGGCAATACTGGAACGGTTAGCACGGTACGGCCGAGGGACAGTGCAGTACGAGGAGGGTCTCGCCTGTGCAAGGCGAATACGCGCCTCGCGCTATCTCGGTACGTCCCCATCATCCACGACCTACAGCCTCCCTCTTAAACAATCTTCTTTAGAATGCAGCGCGAAACACAATCGCGGGGTTTCAGAGGTCTTCTACGAGGCAGCTCGTGTATCACTCGCGACACGAGGGAAGGACTCTGGCGGAGGTTGCATTATCATGTGAGGCCGCCAACCTCCCATACTGCCTCCGTGTTTCCGTTTCACCTCCGACGTCCTCGACGGACTAGGTACTTCATCCTTGCTTTCGCATTCGTATTGCTTCATATCTGCTTTGCCCTCGGCTTCAACTGGGACTACGCACTCGTCTCTCATGTATAGCTAGCGATACCATATCTATCGCATACCCCACCATTTGGTAATTCCTTGCACGTTCCCATCTCCTTGTATCTATGATCAGGCAGTTTCAACTCAAATCGCTCTGAACCCTGCCCGGCAGCGTTTCGTTGAATCCCGAAGACACGCACGCACATACACTCACACATTTGAACTTGCTCACATTCCAGTAACCATGCCTACAGATGCGCAACATAATACATTCGGAAGTGCGGTATATAGCATCAATAGCCAGCACCGTTGCCAGCTAAAGCATCAGTTGGAAGGACGACAGCACCCTTTGGTACAACTTCTACCCAAGAAGGAAATATCTCAGCCATCAGACCCTCCCTTCCCCCCAAGTCCTCTGCAACATGCAAAAAGACTTTCGTTTCCTGTGCGCCCCTCCTCTTTCTTTCTGACATAATATCATCAAGTATCTCGCGGAGAATCTGCGGCGATGCTTCTTCCGATAAGGTCTTGTATGGTATCCTGAACAGCTGCGAGTTGACGAAAGGCAAATCTAGTGACACGAGTGATGGAAACGGAATGGTGTGGATGTGACCATCCGCCGTGCCGAGGAGTAATTCGGAGAGCTGAACCCTGAACTTTTCTACGCTGAACCATGAGGGATCTGGTGGACGATAAGATGTGATGCGGATGAGGGTAACAGAGCCCAGAAAATGACCCATGCGTCCAATCAATGGACCATAGCTCAGAGCACGAGTGTTAATTATAGCGAGAACGCGTATAGATGATGGCGCAAAAGCCTGTAGAAGGCGTTCCTGGAAGTCGGAATTGATCTTTGCGGTGAAGTGTAGCCGCAGGTCCGGTAACACGGTCGAACTCTCTGTGCGGGATGCATCGAAAATACTGAAAAACTGGTCTATCCCACCAGAACTGGGGCCATTGGGGTATGCGCCGTCAAAGGAAAGGTATCGAAAGGGCATATGTTTGAGCGATTGCGCACGGACGAACGGCAGGATACTGTCAAGCTCCCCATCATGAAGCCTATGCCCACTGAACGAGAGATTAAGGCGGGCAGACATGGGTATGATGGTATGTTTGAGAGTGTGGAGGATGCAACTAATTGAGCTGGACAGCGTGAAGTTCTGTAGTACGGGGAGAGCCACCTCGTGCATGCTGGCATCGCATATGCAATCATGATCTGCAACGCGGTGCGGTGGTCCCCTGCCGTCGACGGGGACGCTGGACAGAGCTAATGCTCTGAGAGAAGGCATGTGAAGCAAAGCGTTTAGCAGCTTGCTCATTGCCACCCCTTGCCAAGGATCTCCTAGACTAAGTCGCAAGGTTGTAAGCGAGAAACTCGCAAGTGGCTCCCAGTAGAAAGACGCGGAAGGGAGATAGGCGAGGGCGAGCTGAAGATCTCGAAGGCGAGGCGCGCGTCCGGCGAACAGAGCATCGTTTTTCATTTCAAATGGCCTCGAGCTTGAGTACAACCTCAGCTCTTCAATACAATCTGAGGGTTGTTCCATAAAATTACACAAAGCATGACGCAAAGCTTGTGCTGGAAGACTGCCCCTACGTGCTGTGGCATCCACAATCTGACCATGGTCTACAACGAGGCGACGGATACGGTGGCAATGTACTGATAGGACATTCCGGATACATTCGGCTGAAGAAGCAGTTCTATATAAATCGAAGGAGGAGCGCTGCTCGAGAATGACGTCGACGGTTGCTTCTCGGCTGCGCGCTAGAAACTCGTCGACCCAGCGTCGCCCGAGGACGAATGGAAGGCGTTTCCAGAGAAACACATCGGATATCGCAAGAGACCTCCAGTATTTTGATACTGATGTGACCTTGATCCACCCTAGACGAGATAGGCGCTGAAGATGCTGAGAATCCAGGGAGAGAGCCGATTCGTGATCGATGATGCGCTTGACGTGTGTGCGGGTTTCGGACGTTGACAGAGGGGGCTCAATATCGTGCAAGTACATAAATATGGAGCACATAGTTTCACTTGGTAATGCCTGTATGGTTGTAACTGCCTCATGGAAGGGTTGCTGGACGCTCTCTAAATCGGCGAAGTTCAGTTCGACCGCCCAGAAAATAGGCAAACAGAAATTGCTACGAACCATCGAAATCAATGCTGCCAGTCATCTGGAGAATCAACTGAATTGAGATATCTGGCTGTATAGCTATGTCTGTGGTCTGATGGGCACAGTCAAGGGAGATGGTGGTCAAGGTCAAGTCTGCGTCAAGCGGTGACTTCAGCTATGTACGTCGGCCCGAGTGCCGATCGAGTGCCGTGGCTCGCTTGATGCCAACTTGAACCTCTACCCCATCTCTCGAGTGCATTACTGTCCCGTCCCCTCCTTCTGCCTGTACGCGTGCAGCCATGGACGCGCCTGACTCGCGCACGCGGAGGAAGATCCCGCTCAACTCAAGGACGGCCCTGTCGCCATCGTGCGTAGCCTCAAGTATGGAATCAATATATGGGCTCATGTTAAGCTTAGCGCGTCTGCCCGCATATTCTCTGAGATTATACTGCCCGGTCTCGTCTTGGTGGCGTCTTTATGGACCGCGAAAGAATGGCTACTCTCCCGAGATGTGCCCAAGTCCTGGGTGCTCATGCGTACGCTGGCATGTAGTGCGCTCGTGCACTTAGCACGGGAAGCGTGGGCAGGGAATACGGTCAAGATCGCCCATTCGGTGAATCTGTCCATGGTGCGAGACTTGGTTATTATTGAGTGTATAGCCTGGCTCACCCCACTCTGCTAGCTGCCGGCGTTCGGGATACTTTCGATATCATTTCTGCTTCAGCAAACCTGCCTCCTCGTTGCTCTTTCGCATACGTCTAGCACTCGGTGTGTTGACTATTACAGATAGTCCATGTGCTCAGTGCTGACCTATGCGCTCAGAGTTGCTGCGTACGTCTTGTTCTCGCTAGCTTGCGCGAAGGCATTCTCAAACTCATCCATGGTGCGCAAGTCGTGGTTTGCCGGGGATTTGGGACTAACTTGGGATTGTAGTTCCCTCGCGCGATCCCGGTCTTTATTGGCCTGGCTTGGTCCTTTGCATCAGATGCGAGCTACTCTGTCAACACTGTTCGCGATGCATTTCCTGGGTATCTCGCTTTGGCAGCGCACGTACCACTTACCTGCTCCGTGGAGTACTTCCACGCACAACTTTCCGTTAAACTGGGGCCCGCCACAGCTTCCGCTGCTGGTACTCTGGGTGCCAGTCTACTTGCCGTTGGCGCCTATGCTGCGCGTGAGGCTTCGGTCAGTCCTAGGACTTCTTCGTGCAACATACTCAGACTAACGCAAATGTAGTATACGTTCAAGCCGCACGGCACAGCTGTGCCCTTGACATACCTGCTTGCGATTCCGCTGCTTGCGTACACTGCTCAACCGTCGTCGTCGTCTCTGCAGCTATCGACCAGCCTGACACCGCAAATCTATACACTCTCGGGTGCCCTCGCAGTGGGCGCATCGCTCGTACTGAATGCCCTATTCGGCGATACGAAGCCCTCCTGGATAGACCTAGCCATGCCTATTTTGGTTCTGTATGGTACGCACAAATGCTGCTCAAGCGAGGACCAAGCACCAATATGCTTTACAGGAGGTCTCCCAGCAAAGTCCAAATCAGCAAGTGGTGTCCCCGAAACGCCATTGTCACTGGTCCTGCGCTCACATTTAAAAACGATCATGGACAACCCAGAGTCCTCGAAAATATTCTACTTCCTCATGTTGAATATATCCTTTATGTTCGTCCAAATGCTTTACGGTATCTGGACAAACAGTTTGGGATTGATCTCGGACGGTACGCATCGCGTCTTTGCTTTTTCATCTTTCAGCGCGACTGAGAAGTTATCTAGCTATCCATATGGGTTTCGACTGCATGGCCATTGGCGTTGGGCTGTTTGCGTCTATTATGGCGACTTGGCCACCGAACGAGCGCTTCACATATGGGTTAGCAGCAGACGATAGGTTATCAACACGGATACTGACGATGATCCTAGTTATGGCCGTATCGAGACCCTGTCAGGGTTCGCGAACGGCATATTCCTCGTCCTCATCTCAATGTTCATCGTGTTTGAAGCCATCCAGCGCTTGTACGTGTGCACGTATCTGTCCTACTCTACTTGTGCTGACACCGCATAGACTGGACCCGCCGGAGATGAACACTAACCAGCTCTTGCTCATCAGCACGATGGGCCTAGGAGTCAACTTGTTCGGCATGTTCGCGATGGGTGGTCATCATCATCATGGGCATGGCCACTCGCACGGGCATGATCATGGCCATGATCATCCTCACTCGCATACACATAGCCATGGCCCTGCTGCTCACGATCATGTACATGATCATGCGCACGACCATGACCACAACCATGGACATAGCCACTCACTTCATGCTCACGATCACGACCACTCGCATGCGCACGACCATGACCATGACCATGCTGCTCACTCACATTTCGACTCGCATGCTCAAGACCATTCGCATGCGCATGAACATGAGCATGAGCACGAACACAGCCATGATCACGAACACGAGCATGAGCACGTCCATGGAGAGGCATGTACACACGACGACCATGTACGTGAGTTACTAACAACTGTTTCGTCCGGGGGCTAAGTACGTGTAGGACCATCACAACCACGGCGTAGAAAAGGCGCTCACCAACGGGGGCAGTCATTCATCTCATTCTCGCTCGCCGGAGTCTCCAACATTCCCTACTCGCGGCCAAGCTCGCACTAATTCTAATGCAAGGGTCGCGTTCACATTCCCTCAGAGTCGTTCTGCACCGCAGATGGGAGCACACAACGGCCATTCTCATCAGCATCCTCCCGCTCTACGACTTAACGACAGCCTCGCGATGCGGCATGTGCATGATGTTCACCCGGACGGACCGTACGCATCCGTTCCGCCTAAGACGCCTGCCGATCTCGAGGGTATGTTCTCGCCCGTTACGCCGAGTTATCAGTTCGGTGTCGATGAGCACTTCGCGGCGCATGCGCCAGTGCATACGCCAAACTTGCATGACCACTCGCATAACCACGATCATGGGCATCATCACGGACACAGTGACAATATGCGCGGCGTATTCCTGCACGTAATGGCCGTACGTGACACCTGACCGAGTCGTGCTCCGGGATCACTCGCTGACGCGTCTTTCCAGGATACGCTCGGATCGGTTGGTGTCATCATCTCAACGCTGCTCATTCAATTTTATGGCTGGACGGGATTCGACCCAATAGCTTCACTTTTCATCGCCATTCTTATCGCGGCTAGCGTAGTGCCGCTCATTATCGACACCGGCAAAGTTCTTGCCCTCGATATCACGCACCGAAGCGAAGACATCGAGCGGGCACTTGGAGAGGTGACTTTTCCGCCTGCCTCTAGATTGCATTGATATCTGACCATCTCGTCAGTTGTCCTCTATCGCAGGGCTCGTATCCTACACCGCACCGCAGTTCTGGCCGAAAGACTCGGAAAGCATAATTGGTTCCATTCACATTCAGCTCGCAAGAGCGACAGGCTTGGACCGCGTCGTCAAGCATGTCGACGATCTGTTGCGCGAGAAGATCTCGGGGCTCGAGGAGCTCACGATTCAGGTCGAGGTGATCGAGTTGCATACTCACGACTGATTGCATTACACTACTAGCCTACTACCTTCCCAGACGAAGGGGAGATATTAAGTACTACTCGCGCGGACTCGGATAGCCTTGTACACGGAACACTTCTGTAATTTAAGTATACACATCTTCCGGAGGCGTGCTGTAGGGGTTCTGTAGGATAGAGTAGTAGTAGTACTACATCAATAGATTGCATTTGCGCGCGCACAAGCAAGACGTTGAGAACCTACCAATAGGTTCCAGCGTCGAGTGGAAGGATCGAGGCTAGCGAGGGACGCTGGTCCGTGCATCGCGCCTCGGGCAGGCCTCGGGGATGGACTTGAGCCCGAGCTGCGCCTGCAGCGCAGCGTCTCGCTGTCCAATCCTCGACGGACTTCCAGTATGCGCAGCAGCAGAGCAATGTATTCGATGTATGGACTAGAATGTGCTAGATACATGACTGTAGTATATAAGGACTGAAACGGACTGAGGGAACGGACTCGAAGCCTGTAAAGTAACCACGTAGATAGAACCGAATACAGCGTCCTTGAGACGGTATTAGAGTTCGTACCTGCGTGAACCTAACAGCAACCTAACAC
>KV424873.1:0-21473 GCA_001632445.1 Peniophora sp. CONT | reverse complement strand
CCTAATGTCTTCTGCACAGAACAACCCACAAGCTCACATGGTGCAGTCGCTGTATGGATGTCAATACGCTGGATAGCGAGGGTTCGACTCCCTCGTGAGCTATGTCCGTACCCGGTAGATCCCCGGAAAGGGACCATGCCCGGACGTTTTTTGCATTCGCGTCTAATGTCAGATGCGCTTCGGGGGAGCCCTTCGGGGGCACAACTCTCCCTGATCAGTTCTCCAGAGAACAACACCCAAGCTCACATGGTGCAGTCGCTGTATGGATGTCAACACGCTGGATAGCGAGGGTTCGAATCCCTCGTGAGCTATGAGCCTGGCCCTTCCATATACGGGAGGTCACCTGGATCTTTTTTATTTTCCCGGTCTCATCGGTCTCATCAGCTTTGGTCAGGTGGTATAGCACCAGGTTTTCTTTCTCATGCCGGATTGATCACAATAGCGTATCGGCTCACATGGTGGGACTGCTATGTGTATACACACTGCAAATGTCCCGAGGGTTCGATTCCCTTACGAGCCATTTGAGATGTAACGCCGTCGGCAGTCGATGCGGAAGACATCTTTTAGCACTCCGGGGGCATCGCAGTGATTATCCGGGGGTACGCTGGGCTACCCCCGACTCTTATGTCCCGGGGGCACGCGGCCAAGCCCGGCAGAGGATCAGGGACGGCTGCTTGCTTGCGCAAGAGTGGATAGGCCCACATGGTGAAACTACCACACGGAACTTGACCTATAGTAATGCTGGGGTCTGACTTTTTTTGGGGCTCATATGTGTACTTTATAGGGTTAACCAGTTAGAGGATTCATTTTAGTCCACCGGGGGCGAGAATTGAATAAACTTGGAGCGCCCCCGGTTGTGGCTCGGACCAAACTCAGATCATCCCCTCGGGGGCACGTCTTCATACTGAAACACTTATGATCGTCCAATCAATCACGTGGGCCGCATGTTCGTGTTTCGCATTCCCGTTAGCCGGGCTTCTTCACTGCATCCATCATCTCCAGCCCGATGGCGCA
This sequence comes from Peniophora sp. CONT, assembly GCA_001632445.1. Lineage (NCBI taxonomy): Eukaryota > Fungi > Basidiomycota > Agaricomycetes > Russulales > Peniophoraceae > Peniophora > Peniophora sp. CONT. Next base: position 20,459 of record KV424873.1, on the reverse strand, counting down.
GCCCTGGCACGATGCCACTAGTCCGGTGGATGCCACCTGGGTTCTCCGCTTCACAGACGATGTCGTGAGCTTTGCGCAGGAACTGTGGGCCTACGAATTGGAGCTTCCGAATGCCCCCGAGCCGTCCTGCAGTGACACCATCACCCTCTCTTTTCGTGCAGAGATTGTTCATCTCGTCAAGACCTTTGCTGATGCCAGCCGAAATCAATGTAATACGATGTTTTCGCTGTGTTAAACGTGGCTTTAGTCTTACGCTGACGATTTCAGATCATCTTCCATGGAGCTGCGAATCGTATGATACCTTCGTTGGGGGACAGGATGGCAAAAATCCAAAATTCGAGGCCGCCTTGGCATCCCTGTATCCGCCCCCCGATAGCATCCTGGAAACTAGACCTGCCTCTATCTTCGATAAATACGGCATCCTAGTGCTTCGCTTTGCCCCCGGAGCCCTCACAGCGAACCGACAGGTATGTCCAGTGTGACATATCCCGAGCGTACACTGCAACAATCATGCAGGCCCAGATATTTATGGACGCCCCATTGCTAAACCTAACGTTTGAGAAAAACAAACCGACCCCCGACAAGTCCTGGCGCCTACATCCGTCCTTTTATCGACAGGACACGGAGAACCTGCTTGTTACCCCAGGACTTGCAACTCTCGGAGTCCTGCAAAGTCAAGGCCATCAGGTACGTGCATTATGTGACGGTATAGTGTTTTGTTCCTCACGAGGTGAGCGACAGTTCCCGGGGGACAGGACCTATATCTCGGGGGACCTCGGGGGCTCGGTGGAGCACCATACGGGGGCACAGAGTGAGGCCCGGGAGTGGCTAGGAAGGAATATTTTATTCGGCTCGCTCATGTCTGCGGCACTTGCCATCACGCACCCTGAACAGTACGCGTTGACGCGGGAGTGCCTAGTTCTTCTGGCCAAGCGCAGCGCAGAGCTACAAGATACCCTGCGTATATGGCCTTTCGCCTTCACGTCCATGGCCGCCATCTCGAATCGCTCTACTGGGAAACACCGGGATCGTCAAAGTGGCAAGAACAAGATGTACGACGTGATGGGCACTATTGGAGGCGATCGTGACGTGCTCCTTCAGTTCGAGGGTCTTGGATTTACTGGAAGATATGACTCTGGTACCCTGGCCGTGGTGCCATGTCATACACATCTACATTCAGTGTCCGCATCCCCCGACGCTGAGCGAGTTGCCTTCGCGGGTTTCATGAAGCATACAGTACTTCTTGATACCAAACTAGATCTCCCCAACCTACCTACATCAGATCTTGTGAACTCGATACACATGCAGCAAATTGCTGCCCGTCGTTCCACTACGTAGAAAACGCATAATACCAATGTATCTTATATATTACAATCGTGTAACCAGAGCACGCATACAACTCGGGGGCTCGGGGGCACATTAGGTATCGTTTCGGGGGTGTCGTTTCCGGGGGTGCCGCCCCCGCAAGACAATTCGAGCTGCATAATAATCTAGGTTCCGGGGGCGCTCGGGCCTCCGGGGGTGAAGCCGGAGTCGCGTAAAAAATTTCAACATGCAAAGGCCATGGGTCTGTGAGTTACTAATGTTGAGATACACAATCAAACCAAATAAGACTGCCTATGTAGTGTACATCAAGATGATTGGGCCCACTACACCCGATACGGCACCCCCGACAAGATCGCCTCAGTTAAGCCTTCCCCCGCCATCCCAAAGCCGTCCCGGGTGTCCCGCTCATTGTCGTTTAGCTCGCCGTTGGGGTATGCCGCCAAGTAAGTCTCAATGAGCTCTCGATCGTCATTTGATATGATGTCGTCGAGACGACGTAGCTGTTCCTCATGGCTCAGACGCAAGGCCTTCAGGATTTCAGCCGCGTCTTCAAGCAACTTCAACAATGTGCGGACTGGGCCACCCAGCGCGCTAGGTTTCAGATCCTGGAGGAACAACAGTGAGTCAAGAGTAGGAATAGAAAACCGGTCGACATGTTTCCATACCGGATGAGTGCGGGCGTATTGCAATGCATGCACGTAATCAACGTGTTGGACCTTGCGAGCGAGCAGACCGGGGGCATCGGAGGCACCGGGACGTAACATTTTCCACCAGTCCGGCGGGGGCTTGAAGGCCTTGCGGAACTGCTTGTCCCTGTCCTTCATGTCCATCATGTCGGATGCGCTGAGCAGTTGAAAATCGGTGAGGCAGTCGCTCATTTCATTCTTGAGGAGTACGTCTTCCACGGTGAGTTCACCGCGTTGGGCGGCGAGCAAGCGTCGGTATATGGGCGGCAAGTGCTTATCGACGGGTATACGCCTTACCGCCGCCCAACCTGCATGGCGCGCCATCCATTCCTAAAGAAAGATCAGCATAGCCTACACATAAGATTTGGATACGCACCGCCTCAAGACCCATTCCTGCCCGAAAGATCTCCATGTCAACTACGTAAGTCTCGTACCCCGGCTCCATGCAGTGCTTTTGGATGAAAAGCGTCATATCTTCGAGGCGATTAATGGGAGCCCAGGAGGGCCACTTCTTGTTTTGTTGGTCGATGTGAAGCTCTTCGTCGCTCCAAGTTGACTGCCGCATGATGAGGGTAAGGATCAACCTGATCGGCGCGCCTTGATGAGAATGCTAGTCTTCACGTGACCCGGGGAAATCCCCGGGAGCATCGGGAGACGCGCCAGATCCGTTTCTCTCAGCAACCACCACCTCGTTTACCATCTGCTTGCAATGTCCGAATCTACTGTCTGGACATCCGAAAAGCTGAATAAATTTGTCACTCAAATGCAACTGCGTATATCGCAGATTCTCCACAGTTACGAGCAGAGGTCCGCGGATAAGAACAAATGGCCGAAGGACATCCTTTTCATGGATAATCTCCTGGGCGAAGTAGTACGTTGTCTCATTCATCACACGTGTTTCACACTAATCGGTATTTAGGTATTTACATATAACATCATTGGCCACGCTGTTCTCAGCGGTATTGAAAGGCCCGATGTCCATATGCGCCTACTCTCCGACTTAAACGCTGCATACGAGCAGAAGATCGATATGAGATGGAAGGACGTCATGAAAACCCTCGAGCGTTTCGATTATTTGCACAGGTGGGTGGAGGATCTCGAGGACTTGCCGTTTCCACGTTGGTGGGAGGATGTGCCGGTCGAGGAGTGCGACCTGTCGACTTGGCTCACAGAGCAGAACCGGTCGGTAAGTGGTTTCCCGGGGGCCCCGGGGGACGGAACGCTGACGCCTTGCAGTCTACTCTTGACTTCGCGATGCTCCAAGGTGAAGTCACCGCAGTGCTGAATGAAATTGAAAAGGTGTCAGGCGGTATGGAAGACCAGATGTACCACACTCACGGCTTCCTTGCTGCTGCGAGTGAAGACCTGGCGAGGTCATCACGGGAGTGGGCGGCCGCTCACTCAGCAATTCGGGCACAGGCAGGCATGTCCGCTATGGATTTGCCACTAACGACCCAGTTTACGGAGGGCCGCATGCAGCAGGGAGGGCAGTAGTTGTCGGGATCGAGGGCTTCCGGGGAAGGGGGTAGCGGGGGAGGGTACTAGGCGGGGGCGAAGAATGTGGCGTGTCCGGGGGCATGGAGTCTATCCGGGGGCACAGAGGGGAATAAATCGTTCTCTACTGCGTCTCATGCATGTATTTTGTCTCGCAAAATTCTACATTCATCTTGAGCCTTGTAGAAAAGAAGTATTACATCAAAACTCATAGCACCGACAAGTAAGATCTACAGAAGAATAACGCAAGTCCATCATAAGTAGGCGGCCCCCGGGACGCTCAGTCATGCATGCTTGTAACTCCTGGCACGAGTTTGTTGAATTCGAAATACGCACGGTCCGCATAGTCTGCCCAGATCTCCTCCTGCTCCCAAGCGAGAAATGCGTGCGTATCATGGTCGTTCAGGCCCTCCATAAGCTCAGCCCTCTGTTGCCAGACCCATGCCAACGCCCGGTACCCCCGGTGGACGAGCCCCATCTCCACGCGAAGCACCCCCATCTCCTCGTTGGATCGGTCTAGCCCAGCCCGAGCGTTAATCCACCGAATACGAAAGACTGTAACACTGTGAGTGTCTGTACCTGACGGAAGAATGAGGTACCCACAGTCCTGTATGTAATCCTCATCCGAAACTGTGTTGTCGCGAGCGTTCAACTTCCAAAACCACGGCAGCTGGAACGTTCCGATTGAAAGTGGATCGTAGGCCTTCGTGTTACAGCGTATGTCCTTTTTCGTAAGCTCCTGGAACCTTCCACGGCGGACGGTCTCTGAAACGGTGTACTCGGGATGGCCGCAATGACCGGGGGCAGGCGTGATACTAAGCATTTTCGCCCGGAAGACGTTGTATTGCTGGGCGTAGAGCCGCACAGTGTCATACTGTTCCAGCATATTATTTTTGGATTGCACCCGTTCGCGTTGAGTCATTGGGCCCTGGCCGGGGGTCTTCTTGATAGTCCGGCGGAATATCTCGACCTGCGCGACTAATGCGAGGCAGATTTCATGCAGTAGCTCCTCCATCCATGCAACACGGAGTACAATCTCGTAGGCCCCCGCGCGAGCTTGAGCCTCAGACTTCAACGGCATCCGTCGAGAGGACGGCAAGTCCACGCCATAAAACTCCGGCTCCCGGCCAATGCGCTCCCGGGACTTCCGGGAGGAGCCGGTGGCCCACTCGTCCATCGACATCAAGTCACCGAGACGCACTCCAGCATCGAACAGCATATCGTCTTCAAACTCAGAACCGTCGTCAGACCTTGGACCCAGCAAATCGATGGCCTGCTTATTATGCTTGGCGATGCGGGTCTTCAGGCTGGATCTCGCGACGGTGAGCTTCCGCTTATTCGCAGCGGATAGAGGCGTGTTGTTCTTTTCGAATGCCTGCCAGGTCAATCTAAACAGAACACATTAGTGATGTAGTTGGGGCTGTACAATAATAAAACGTACTGCTCGATTTGAAGAGAAAGTCCATACGCCACAAACTTGACAAGGCCCGGCTCGTCCGTATCCTTCGTCTCACGATCGACAAGTGCAGTCTCGGTCGCCTTCCTGTCAGGTGCTGCAAGAGAAATCAGCACCATAAACACACTGAGTATACAATGGGAAGCTCACCTATGAATTTGCTCTTCAGAAATTTGTCCATGTGCTTCGGGTTGTACAGCTCCGGGTGGCTGAGATTAATTGAACGCCTTCGGTACACCTCAGTAAGCTCCTCTTGCCATCGAGCACGGCTGGCGGCGGTGCATGACTTGTTCAAGGAGTCCAAAAGCTCCTCACGAGTGTTACGAATGGAGGTTTGCTTCTTCCACTTCTTGACGATCGTAGTTACTGTGAAAACGTTAACGACGTGATTCGGGGGTGCCCGGGGGCGGGCCCCCGGTTTCAGTGTCCTGACAGCCCCCGGCTCAAGGCCGGGGGCGGCCGTTGTTGCACTCACCCATGGCTCGAGTCTTCTTCAGGTTCATGTCGTTCATGTGGAAGTTGATGGTCTCCTCGCGGTTGGCACGCGACATGTTGCGCGTAGCTTGAGTGACCATGTTGAGCAACGACCATAGCGTCTCCAGAATCTCCATCTCAATGATGCCAATGCCCCAGACATAGAGGCCCGAATTCCTCCCAAAGCACTCCCGGATGTGGGCAAAGATATGCCAGGCACCCACCACGCCTGTCAGCTCCTCAAGATAATCGGGCCATTCAAGATGGGGATTGCGCCGGAACCGTTCGAGCAGGTGGACACCGTATTGGCACCAGATGTCGTAGCCCAACAACAAACGCCTGCTGAATCTCCGGCTGAGATTGATTCGCATGGAGCGATTCAAAGTGTAGTCCGCTTGCCACTGGCTGAGAGTAACATTAGTGATAGTAATCAAGAACGGTAATAAAGACTAAGTACTTCTCTGCAAAGGGGATGTTTACTGTTGCCCCCGGGAGCATCAGACCGTGTCTTGCGCAACATATCGATAATATGCCTCGAATGTCCTTGGAGCGGTCCTCCTTGATGGAGACACCGCCAGCAGCTGTATGACGATGACACAGCTCTTTACCGCGCGTCTGACATGGTTCCCTTGTTAACATAAGGTGCTGGCCAGGTACAATGAAAGCACTTACAATGTCCGGGGGCAGGGACTTGTCGGTCATGGGCTTTTTGCTTTTTTCCGCGAAGTCGTCAGGATCTGGGAAGAAGCCGGCACCTGGGAATATTTGTACGTTGTTCTGTGGCCGTCGCGACTTGGTATGCTCGGCTTTCATGTTGCCATCGAGCGCCCAGGCATGGACATAAAAGACCTTCTCTTCCTCAGGGAGTTCCTCAAACTTGGCGGGAATGTTAGACTCCGTGGGACATGCTACACATGAGTGGGCCATCTGGCCCTCTTCCGGGGGCTGACGATTGGCTGGATCTTGATGTGCAAAGCCGAATGCTGTATACTCCCGGCACGCCCGGAACTCCCGGTGCACCCGGGTTGTTATCGCGTATCGATCCTACTTGGAAGTCAGTGACAGACCCTATATCACAGTGACAGCAGACATACCACAGTACTTGTGGGATCATCTGGGTTCGATAAACGCGCAACCTTCTTCCAGTAAGCCTCCGTGGTCGTGCGACATTCTACGTTCTCGACAAGCGCCTTTTCTAAGCTATTGACGCAGTATGCCGTGGCCGGGGAGCGGGTACTAGCTGGGAACAAGCCGTTGACGAGGAGCTGCTCGTACTCGGGCCGATGGTCTTCGCAGCGGCAGAAGTTGACCCCAATGCCGTGAACCCCATTGTCGTGAACGAGCACCAGCACTGGGAAGCCATGAAGATCGTAGTCCGGGATGGCAGCGTGGCCTCGAGCCTTCGGGGGCTGGGGCGCATCGGGGGCCCCGGGGGGCGCTTGTGGACCGGCATCGGGGGCGGGGACGGCACCAGTGGTATTGTCTCTCGTCTCTCGCTCTGGCGCATGCTCCATGTCGTCTGTACCTCCTGGCTGCTCCTCAGCTTCCCAATCCTCTGGACGCAGCTGAGCGTCGAACACCGCGTAAAGCATCCGCAGCTCAGAGTCGAAGTCCAAGTCCCTGTCAGGTATTTCAGGAATGTCACTGTCGTCCGGCTCGTCGGTCCGTGCAGAATCGGGCTGCTCATCTACATCCATGGCATTTACAGAGATGGGACCCCTAGGCACTGATACCACTTCAGGCACATCAGACATTTGCGCGTCCGGATCCGCCCCCGGCGCCCCCGCTCCACCGGCACGGCGGGCCCCCGGAGCCCCCGCATCTGCTCGGCCCTTGCCCTTATCCCGTCTCCGGTCCCTCAGTCCACTGGGTACCCTAGCCCCAATCTCCTCTTGAAACCCGGAATGGTTATGGGGACACGGATGGCCATGCCTAGCCCTAGGGCACGAATAAATGGCGACTCCGGCCTCTCGCAACCATGAACGGCGATAATTGCGACCTGTCCACCAGTACACGCGATGAAACGGCAGATCATCATGATCGCGCCGTATGCAAGAGGCGCACATGTCACGCCGTTTGAAACAGCAGACACATCTCCAATCCGCAGGTCCTTTGTTGCGGCCTGTGCAACGCTGACAAAGCCCATCCTCAGGCCGCTTTTGACGGACAACAAGCAAATCCACCCAGTTCTCAACATCGGCAACAAATTCGCGAACGTGCTCGGGCCCGCTCTGGACAGCAAGAGTCAACTTGGATACTTAGGCTTCGATATCCATCTGTACGTACCGGACCCCTGACTTTGGGCATTGTGACAGGATACATGAACCCCTCCACTTCATCCTCTGGAAATGTTCCAAACGCAGGAGGCACTGCAGGGTAGTTGCCCGTGTCGACGCGACCGGGAGCAAGGCCGGGGGCGGGCACATCACCTGCTCCGGGGGCAGCGGGCTGCACTGTCGGTAGCGGGGGCGGACCGGGGGCGGCGGGGGCGGGGTTTACGGATGTTTCCCCGATCGGGGGCTCGTTTTGCTCCGGCGGTTGCCTCCGCACTACTGGTTGTCTCGCATCCACGGCCGGCCGCGGTGGGGCGGGAGCATCAACCCTTTTCCTCTTTCTCCTCCACCTCCTTGATTTTGCGTTCCACGTCGTCTCGTGCTCTTGGTCACTCCAGTGGTCTGCGGCGTCGTACATGGCGGTTTCTCTTGACCAGGTACTCATCTTTTGCGCCCTAGAACCCTTGCATCACACACGTGGCTTCTGGATGTACAGGGCGCGGATCGCGCTAATTGATGCCGCGTTCTACGTGTCTCTGACCCTCATGAAGCAATGCTCCTGCTTAATGGTTAGCATTTCTAAGCGTTCCTGCGACCGCACATGTCCTCTTAACCATGAATACTGTACACCCAGTTGACGGCAATGGCCCCCGAACGACACGTTCGTCCAAGGCAACCCTACCAACAGAGCCTGCAGTTAGCCTCTCCTGGCTCACCCGGGAATGGCATAGCCTTCTCCTTCGGAATCGGTAGCGTAGTCGTAGTCCCTGCCTACCATCATTCGAAGCTAAATGATGTCCGTGAAACAGCTCGCAGGATCAGCAACTGCGCGTGTTCCGAACTTATGCGGGCGTAAAATGCGCCCCCGTCCACCGGACTGCCTTTCGCTGCCCCCGACCCAGCTCTATCGCGTGCTTGCGATTCGTTGCGTTCCTTTATGTAACCTTTCTAGGCAGCATGATGGTACGTCCAAGCAACTGGAACCAGTAACAATGCTAACATTAGCCATTAGAGTCCGCATCCACCCTCGGAATATCCGTGGCACCGTGACATCTGTCTAAGAATCTTCCATCAGTGTTTCGAAGCTTCCTTGACCTGGCTAGTAAAACCACCGTGCTTCCATTCCTGATGGACTTATTTAGCATAGCATAAGTGTTGCACTTTATGTAGCTATGTACGTAAAGCGGTACTCTTTTACGGCTTGCACACTTTATCATTGTATCAAAACACCATCATCCGCTAGCTTACTCAGTGAGAAGAAATGGCAATGCATCTTACTCCGGATCTCCGGTTTCGCCGATGTCAGTGACTGTTCCGCAGCATCACAAGAGCCTCGGAACTTCTCTCACAAACTACTCCAGCACATAGCCGCTCATATGTACCAGCTAGATTTTACACCTCATAACATAAGTATTCGAGGTCGTACAACTCACTGCCTAGCACACGGGTACTGTGCAAAACGGGGACGGGGGTAGCGGATTCCACGGGGGCGGGGTTGAGCCACCGGTGCCCCCGATGCGGGGGCCGTAATGCGACCGGCCGCTGGTGGGTGATTCTGATAGAATATTCGAGTGCCTGGAACGGCCGGCATTGATAGTGACTTGTTGACTAATTTGGCCAAGACGGCCGAATGGCGCGACTGTGGAGGGTCTCGTCGAAGGTGAATGGGTCCTCTCCGGCATTCTCGTTCAATAGCAAAAGCTCGCAGGCGCTTAGAAAAGACGCACAGACATGGCACGAGTACTAGCGCAATACGGGTCGAGCAACTGGAGCCATAAAGAGTTATTCGGGGGCAGGTCGGCGCCGGGGGCACATGCGACGGGTGCATACATAGAGGATTTGAGGAGCAGGATCGCCAGGCTTACCATACTTAGAAAGATTTGCATTGCACTGATAGCATTGCGCTCATAGTAAAGCTACTGCACTTTGACCTACATACATTAGATGATTTCCTGGCTAGCAATGGGAATCATGGAATATCGCCTTGCGAAACAAGAACTGCAGAAGTTAACGGTTAGCCGCTTCCGCGGTGGAGTTCTGGTCCGGGTGCCGCTATTTAGTACAGGCCTTAGGCCTCAGAACAAAAACAGACGGTATCGCGGTGACAAAACGCCAGTCTGTGTAGTACGAGCACCGACTTGTGCGGGAATGCCGGTTTTGATCCACCCCACAAACGGCTGCAGGAAGTCTTTGGACAAGTACCCTCAATGCGAGGACATGCATAGGTGTAGTTGAGTACATAAACGAAACCCTGTGCGTTTCTATCGTACGCCGCGAAGCTCCTGTGGGTGAGGGTACAACTTGAAAGTTCTGCGAAGGGCGAGTTTGTGCAGGGTTTCAATCTTAATACGAGCTTCGGGGGCGTCGGCACGCTTCCGGGGGCATAACAAATTTACATATATACGTGCGACGGCCTATTCACACGTTTCAAAACAAGTTTGATACTTTCCGGTGAGTTGATCAGGCGTAGGGGATGTGAACGATGTCGGGAACAATGATAGAAGGCCTAAAACGCGTCTTGCAAACACCGACTTCGACGTTTTGGAGCACCCGGAGTACATCCGACAGTATAAAAAAAAGACGAACATATGCATAATGTATGCCCCAAGTCTAATTCAACAAGTTCTAATCGTTTTCTGGAGGTGATGAACCGTGCTGCCCTTGTGTAGTGTTTGAGAACGATGGTTTGAGGATGTCGCGTCGAACATCCTTCCTCAAATGCTCCTCTTCATGGACTCTCCTTTGCGCTGCCATGTTAATCCTCACCCGTAGCAGCCGGATTTTTGACAGAAATGACGTTTATTTCCATGTGAGTAAGTGTACGAGATTTTTATTGGCCCGGGAGTGTTCCGAAGCCGTAAGAACCTCCAAATACCAAGTTGCAAGACGGATTTCGAGCCTCGCAACACAGTTCCCTTGGGCGTTCTCGTCACCCACGGTCCCCAGGCCCTCCGGCAAGCTGCAAATGTTGCATATTGCGTATATGTAGGCTCTCATGCATGCCACAGGCATTTTAATGTGCCCCCGGATCCACTCTGAAGCCCCCGATGTCTCGATTCGTTTAGTCGTCCAGTCAAAACGCTCGTTCTCAGCCGTCTCAGTGCTTCATCACCTTCATTCACGCCCCCCTGGCTCTCCGGCAAGGTGGAAATGTTGCACATGGCGTATCTGTAGACTCACATGCATGCCACAGGCATTTTAATGTGCCCCCGGATCCACTCTGAAGCCCCCGATGTCTCGATTCGTTTAGTCGTCCAGTCAAAACGCCCGTTCTCAGCCGTCTCAGTGCTTCATCACCTTCATTCACGCCCCCTGGCTCTCCGGCAAGCTGGAAATGTTGCACATAGCGTATCCGTAGGCTCTCATGCATGCCATAGGTGTTTTACTATGCCCCCGGGTCCACTTCGAAGCCCCCGATGTCTTGCTCTCTATAATCGCTCATACATAAAACCCCTTTCTCGGCTGTCATACCGTCTTCTGAGATTGCGCCACTCGCTTGTGGGACCAAACAATGCACACATTAAGAATGTATAGTCATAAAGACAGCCTTCACGACATTCACCTGAATCTCGGCGTCGCACTGAACTCTTCATGCTGCCGTGTTGCATTCACGAAATAGCCCCCAATCCAGCATTCACGCAACAGTGATACAGAATTTCACCTCCTCAACGCTGAAGCTACTGCACCACAAATTCAAGACTTGACAGCATCAAGCTCGCTAAAGCGTGGGCAGATGGTATACGTACAGGAGCCTACAGAAACACAGCAAACGCACATTATCTGAATACAATCCGGGGGCGTCGGGGGTCGTCGTGCAAATATTCAGGTGCCACTTGCCTCAAAGCACGTCTGTGGCATTCTGAAGTTGCAGTCCGAATGTGACTGTGTATCTCGCAAAGGCTCTTGTGCAGGACGCCTAACGGAACCATGAAACCTTTGGCATGAGCCCGCAATGACGTGAGATTGTAGTGCCACACAGGCCATCACCCGATCACGATCTCGCATCCCGCCCGATCCGCGCCCATATTACCCAGGCAACAACAAACCGTAATGTGACGGGTATCGTCGGTTTGTTGACTCTGTTTCGTAGAGGCCATTTGCTGCCCTTTGCCCATTGCCGTTCGCCCTCTGCCTTGACGATGTCCGCCCCCCGGGAATCCAACTGCCGCCTAACAGACCATCAACTGCTGCGAGTTCGGGACCATATCGAACGTTACGCAGGCCTGAGGGATAGCGAAAAGGAGGACTTTCACGATGAAGTTGCGCGCGATGTATGGATGATGGTGAACGATGACTATAACTGGACGGAACTGGGAGAGCCGCCAGACGACGGTACCACTTCGTATTGGTGGACTCACAATGTACGTCGCCAGCACTTCTCACCACCCCCGACGCCCCCGTTACCTGCCTAGCCCAATCCTTGCTCATACTGTACACAGCGTGTTCAGAATTTGCTGGAGAGGGAGGGCTCGAAAGACCTCCGGAGAGCATTGAACACCAAAAGCATGAAACACTGGACCGGCGAGCAGGTTTTCGCAGCGGAATGCAAGCAGGAGATCAAGGCAGCCATTTACAAGGATTACCCCGCCGCGAACGATGGAGGCCATGGCTTCTTCAAGTACTATCGAACGTACATGGCAGCGTGCTACAAACTCTTGAGCGAGGATGACCAGGCTTGGTTCGAGGCGCGGGCAAAAGAATGGAATACGTGGGGTGCGTCGTACGAGGTGAAGGCCGAGTCAGTTTTCTTCTGCGACTATTGAGGACTTCTACTCAAGCACCCGCATAGGAACGCGAAGAACGGCCTTGCTAAATGGCTGAAGGAGATGACATACAAGGGCGACCACGATTATGGCGTATACATGGCCTTCGTAGTGATGCCGGAGCCCGGTCAACCGGGGGAGCCCAGAATGTGAGTCAAACTGTCTTGTGCCCCCGGCTCTCGAAGCCACCCCCGGCCTGCCCCGCACCCCCGCACCCCCGTGCCCCCGAACCCCCCTCGTCATTCGCTAACGAGGTTTTAGAGTCGACTATCTACGGGAGCTGAAGTACGCGAAGGAGCCCTTGTCTAAGTGGGTGCAATGGGATACGGTAACCGGTCGTCTGGGGGAGTATGTGACAAAGGCATACAGTGAGTTCACAGCCTGCTGCGTCCTCAACTTCCTAACGTGCGTAGACTCGATGAAGGCGGATGCAATGCTTGAGGCGCCGGATGAGGTCGTTCCCATCACGGAGATCAAGGGAAACAAGAAGCCGGGTTTCAACGTACCGTCTGGCATTGAGCTCGGGGCAGACTACCAGACTGGTCGTGTACTGCTGCCCAGCGACATTTACGATGAACGTCCAGATGCGATCATGTGGCGCGAGCAGGCTTTATTCAAGGAGATTATGTGGAAGGCAGTGGGTACGTGAAGATCATAGCCTTTTTAGGCTGTTGAATGAGCACTGAAACATACACTAGCTGTTGCGTCCAACAGCAAGGAGGCGAAACCGAATGTTCCTTGGAAGGACATCGATCAACATCCGGACGAGTACTTTCCCCCGGAGTGTCTGCCGGCCCGGCCCGTCAAGTGGGACTCCCCAAACAACATGTTCACCGCAGACAGGAAAGAACTGCTGGATATATGGTTCAAGCTGGGATATGTCAAGCTGAACAAAGTCAAGAGCGGGAAAGCCGCGGCGGTGCCAGCCGCAACACTCGCAGGCTCGGGGGATTCGGGGGCGCCTGGACCGCCGGTGGCCGGGGGCTTGCCGGGGGCCTCTATCGAGCCAATCATCGGCAGCACAGTGGTCAACCGTTACGGCAGTCGTGGCCGCGAGTTCCTCGCTGCCGCAGGACTGGAACTGTACGAGGCTGAGGACGATCGCGTGAACGCCAACGTCATGGAGGACCGGCTGATTGACCCGGCGGAGCTCGACCGTGCTGAGGATGAGGAGCATAATCATCTCGCACCCTGCGTGGTACCGCACACGTCCGAGGCTAGAGCACAGTACTGTCTGACGGCGCTTCAGCTGGTGGAGGATGGGCAGGACAAGACAACGGCAGTCAACTGCGTTAAGAAGCTCGTGATGCTCCCGGTACGCTCGAAGCCCCCGGATTAATTCCCCCGCCGTTCTCACTGTATGCTCTTCAGACCTCGAACCGCGATGACACAACAGAAAAGAAGATTGCAAAGAAGCTGCCGCACTTGAAGGCTCCTGAGTCCGTGTCATGGGATGCGGAATCTCTTCTGCTGCCAGAAGACACGGTAATGGCCGTGCGCGAATGGTTCGCAGTCAGACCGTATGACGACAAAGGGTTTCTCGGGTGGAGCCAAGGACACATATGCTGGCAATGGTCATGTTTCTTGTCAGCGAGACGTCTCAAACAGTATGTTTTAGTTGCGCGGTCCAGTCTTCACTCAACTAATAGTACGGCAAAGGTGAACTCTCACGAATTGGAGCATAGCGCGGCTTGGGAGCTCATTCGGGACGGTGCACCGGGGGCATCGGGACCTGTTTTTGAGCTGTCCAATCGTGACACTTTATCCGGTGACTTCAAGGCGTTCTTCTTACACCTCGAGGCTTTACAGACGAAGGCATGGCCCGGCATCGCCCCTTCATGTCGGTACCGCAAGGCATACAGCCGCTCGGGATACATTACAAGGATTTGCCAGGCCAAGGGCATGGCCGACCTTGTTAACCTGGTGATAAACATGGTAAGTCGTCGACCCCGGGCCCCCGACGGCTTTGAATCGCCCCCGGCTGACCCCCGGCTAGCCAGAATTCTCCCCAAGCGCAGAAGCGACGTGCTTACCCCGCACGTTCGGCAGTTGGGAGTGGGGTCGTTCTGGACTACCAAACGACTTTCACTCTGATGCAACTCTGTGGCAGTCCCTCGTCGAGACGTGGACGTCTAGCACAGCATTGTTCACCGACCTCGGTTTGCGTTGCGTTGAGGATGGACTGCGGTTGCTGCTGAAAATTGCGCTTGCGTGGTCAGACATTGAGAAACTCACCAAGATGCCTATTGCTAGCCTCCCGGTTCTACTTCAGAACACAGTGCTACACCCCGAACGCATGCGCCTGGATATTCTCCGAGGCATAGGCATACAGACCTCTGCCCTGAAAGGCGTCTTCACCACCAATAACGTCCCAATCCCACCGCGTCCAAAGCCAATGCCCAAGGCCTTCATCACGCTTGCCCCCGATCTAAAAGAGAATTTGGTCAAGACCATCACGCGTCTGAGGGAGAGGAAGGAGGAGCTCACAGTGTTCCAGACGCGCGCGCGCAGCGCTCACGTATACCAGGCCGGGTACCGCGATCAGATACTCAACAACCGGGATATTGCGAGGCGAAGGCGGGAGGAGGTAGCGGCTGCACAAGGATCCACGTCTACAGCGATATCGAGTACGACTATTGCCAGGACGAAGGGTAAGCCAAGAAAGAAGGCTCCGCCCCCGCTACTCCCGATCCTGCCTCTGATGGAGTCCTTACCTCAACGACATGTCCCTGCTGAATCGCTGCCATTTACGACGGGCGACGGACGAGACGAGTACGCCATTGCCAGTGAGGATGAGCAAATGGGCTTCGTGGGACCATCTAGAGCAGCTCTGAGGCGGCCTGCGGGGGCAGCTAGCCGGGGGCCCGTATCGTCGGGAAGGGGCCCTTCACGAACGAACCGGGGGCAGAAGACGTCAACCCGGGGGCGCGCATCGACAACCCGGGAACCTCGGACTCCTGCTAAGAGCAAAGGCAAGGGCAAACCTACTGCGCGCAACGATGCCACGCCAAAACGCACGCCTGCCAGGCGCAAATCGAGGGGTACTGCAGCCGTCGATACCGACGAGGAGTCTTCAGAGGACTTTGACCTGCGCGGATATACAGACGATGATGAGGAAGAAGAGGATGGCGCTGAGGTTATCCCACATCCCACACCCCGTCAGCCCCCTCGTCCTCGAGGTATATATGCGGAGGATTCTCGCGCAGCCGTAGCTAGGCGAAAACGCACGTTAGACGATTTGGAGGGAGAAGATGCTGCCGGGGGAGCGGGGGACATGCGACCCCCGGGCACCCCCGTCCGTTCCTCTCCCGCGGCAACGAATGGGCCTAGTACTCCAATGACTCTGTCTGCTATGTCGCAAGCGACGGGTTGGGTAACCCCTCCATCTGCGTATGAGACAAGGCCCACGAAGAAAGCGAGGGACGCTGTCTCCGTGGTACTGAGGCGTCCCGCTCCGGGGGCAGGCGATGTCGGTCTCTAGTTGCCCTGACGCTTTTGCGACTTGCGCGATTTTAATACAAGTTCATGTCTGACTATTTTGAATATATTCAGTTGGTGTCTTCCCCCTGTGTCAGACGAATTGCGTTCCTTTCTTCAACTCATAGCATAATACTACAATACATTTGCTGTGTACAAGAAAAATGAGGCCGTAGTTCTTAGCTAAGGGGCGGGCTTCTGCAACCTTGGCTTCTTGATTACCGGCCCTCCCTTTGGCGGTTCCAAACCCCTTCCCCGCTTTCCTCCGGCTTTCATATCAGATTCATCTGACTTGAGCTTGACCTCAGTCATCCTCTGAAGCCGTAGGGGTGCATTTGTCCCTGCAGGGAGGCTACTACGCCGAGGCGTTTCCGGGGGCGCAGACCGGCCCCCGGCCGCTACCCCCGAAAGCATGCCTTTTGATGCACGTCCAGTTCCCGGCCGTCTCGAGGGTCCTGCCTCCGCGTTTTGATTGTGCGTAGTGCTAGAACGCTTGCGAGAGGTTGCCTCTCGTACTGGCTTCGGTGCCATCTGCACTCGGGTGGGGAGGGGAGAGGAAGTGGTGGGCTTGGGGGCAACAGTTGAAGCCCGGACGGGGGCAGGCGGGGGCGCCGGCGGAGGAAGAGTCGGGGGCGCCGGCGGGGGACGAATCGGGGGCGTTGGCGGGGGAGGAGCCGGGGGCGCTGGCATGGCAATTGACGGGGGCGCGGGGGCACTACTCCCGCTAGCGGGGTTAACAGTGGGCGTGACTGCAATGAGCGCGCCCCCGGAGCCACCGGTACGGGACATGCCCGCCAAACTTCCAATCGTTCCCACAGGGTTCCTAGGCCTCTGGTCGGGAAGTCTGAGCGTGTCGCGCATGTGTTGTACACGGTCCTCCAGGTCCCGTATAGACCGTAAGTTCCGCTCCGTCGTGGATGCTAGCGCCTGTGCGGAAACCGTGCGCCTAGCGTCGTGTACGTGGCGGGAGTAGATGGCTGAATGTGCCCAAGCCATCTCGAAGCCCACGCGATGAAGTTGTCTGGGGAGCGCGGGGACCCTGTCGTCTTCTCGGGCCACTCGACGAACCCACTCATGATACGACGCTGCTAGGTGTGAGCTTCCATTGGTATGAGAGACTTATATGTTACGCACGCGCATCACCATACACCGCCCAAAACGATGCGTCCCCTGCATGAGACGAGCCTTGCGTGCGAGGAGCTCCGCGTGGAGGCAAGTCGATATCAGGCGGCAGGGGGTACCTGTACTTGCGTCCCAAAATACGCTCTAAACTAAGTTAGTATCTCACATAGAGTGCCAATGTTACTATTACGCACCGACATTCGGATCCTCCTCGTCCGAGTCAAGCGTCAAATCTACCTCCTCCCGTAATGGTCTCTGCTGCCTCACTGGGATCGCAGATGTCGTGCGGCGAGCATGGGCAGGACTACTTGAAATCGTGATGGGCGTAGGGTGGCGCGATGGTGGAGAGGATGGAGAGGATGGCAGCGCCTGAGGAGATGGTGTAAGACCAGGACGGGAAACTTCATGCGAGGCGGGGGAACCGGGGGTGCGTGCCGGGGGCAGATCGGGGGCGCGCGGGGGTGGGGACTCGGGTATTTCGGGCAATAGCGGTACGTCTGGTGATGCGTCTACCTTCCCTTTGCCCTTATCCTTCGTGCAGGACGATGTTGTGGCATTCGGTGTAGGTGCGGGCGATGGCAATCTGGCGGGTAGGTTGGGCGGGGTAATGAGCGGTGAAGTGGGGGGGGCAGGTGTCTCAGGCGGGGCTGTTGATTACATTAGAAAGCAAATATACAGAATCAAATGGAACGTACGTGTTTCTACACTTCTGCTGAGGGCTCCAAAGTGCGCACGCCAGTCGTCGCTCATGGTGGTAAGTGGTTGACTGCATCTTGATCAAGTCGCGACTCTTACGTTTGGGTCACGTGCTCCGGGGCCGCGCGGTTGACTTGTGATTTGACGCGACTTGTCTTTTTTCTTCTGACCATCATCATCTCTGCTTGCGCCCCCGCGAGTTTCAACCACCACCCCCGACAAACTTCACTTCAACCTCCAACACCTCTCAACCGCCATGAACTTCAACGACCTCATCCTGAACGACTTGGTCGCTGAGCATGAGCTTCTCCCGAAGCTGAAGGCGCTGTACACCGGCAAGACCAACGAGGAGCGGGCGTCCGTGCAGCTGTCGCGCATTCTGGCCGTCTGCGACAGGCTCAAGAATGCGGAGGGTCTGGAGGCTGCGCGCCTGGGGTATCTCGGCCTGCTGAACGAGGCGGTGCGTGATTAATGGGCCTAGCGCCGTGCTCTCGCTTATACTGACCCAACCACAGGGAGCGCTGCAGAAAGCGCTTGACCCGCGCGTCAACGCCATCGCCACCGGGCTCTACAGGCGTCTCAAGGCGCCTCCCAACGTCTCCAGCCTCGACGTATTACGCGAGGGCGTTAGGGAGGTGCTCGATACCGACCCGGACTTGGCCGCGGTCCCGCGCTGGGAGGAGTCAGAAACGTGGTGGCGCCGCATTGGTGCGCCCATCTCACTCTCTCCACCACACATGTACTAACTTTGTTTTAGCTCAGGAGGAAGCCATGCCCGAGTCTGTTGCGCCCGCCCCCAAACAAGTTCAGCCCCCGGTCCTGCCCCCGGCCAAGCCCCCGGCTACCCAGCCTCCCCAGAAGACGCCCGCCAAGCCGCCTCAGGACTCTGTGGGCCCGTCCGCCCGCACGCCCGCGGCAACCACAGCGAGCAAGGCACCTGCTGCTGCTGCGACCAAGCCTGCCACCGTTGTCGCCCCCAAGGTCAAGCCTGCTGGCGGCAAGGCAGCTACGAGGCCCACTGCCCCCGGCTCGTCTACCCCCGCGCCCCCGAAAAAGCCAGCCCCCGCCAAGACTCGCCCTCGCAAGCCCGCCGAGTCCAGCGACGAGCAGGAGACCGACGCCGAGGCCAACGACGACCAGCTCGCCGGGGACGCGGACGACGACGACGACCAGAAGCCAGCGCCCAAGCAGTCCACCAAGAAGCCTGCACCCACGAAGAAGGAAGCGACCACGGGCGTGCGGAAGAAGAAGGTCATCTCTGACCCAATCGTCACCGCGTCCGACGAGGACGAGGTTCCTGCGCCGAAGACAGACAAGAAGAAGCGCGGCGCTCAGACAGCCGCGGTCAAGGACGAGGACGAGACGCAGCCCCGCAAGGCGCGCGTGAAGCCCAGGGCCGCCGAAGGGACTTCGAAAGCCACGGGGACCAAAACCTGGTCCCTTCGCGCCATCCGCGTTCACTGGGACCGCGACGTGCATCAGGCGCTCGAAATGGAGTACGAGGGAGAGGACGAGGACGGGGACGAACAGAGGCCGGTCCTCTTCGACATCTTCACCTTGTGGCAGTTCCCCGAGATGCACGGCATGCGGCGCGAGGACTTGGCTGAGTACGAGGTACGTCGGCCGCCCTTTACGGCAAAGTATGGACACTGACAATTTGCATAGGTGCCCTGCCAGGCTTGCCACAAGCACCGGGAGATCTGCGTGTACAGGCCTACGCCGGGCGGCGTCCGCGCGGGCAGCTGCCAGGGTTGCTTCCTGAGGCAGGGCAAGTGCTCGGCGTCTAGCGGACTTGCCGTCGAGATGGGCAAAGAGATTAGGTGGGTGTACGAGCCCATGAAGGGCGAACCGCGGCCCAAGTTGAGGGTGCCAGATATCTCCATACGCGTGCAGTTCGTGAAGCGGATGGTCAAAGAGGGGCACCTGGAGGAATGGCCGGCGTTCTTGGACAAGGACGGTGAGTGACATATGACGGGGGCCCGGGGGCGGCCGGGGGCGACGTTGAACATTGACGCTGACTTTGATCATCAGGTTCCATCAACACGAACTTCTCGAAGGACTCGACGTACGACATCAGCGACAAGGACGCCATCTTCTGGGACGTCGAGAAGTGGTACCCGACCGACAAGAAGTACCTGAAGCAGTACCCCAACTTCAATCGCTCGAGGCCGGAGCACGTCGAGGCGAAAGGCAAGGGAAAGGCGAAGCTGGAGCCTGTTGAGGACGATGAAATGGATGTGGACCCGGACGTTGAGGATGCGGACACGCGGGTGTCGAGTGAGGAGGTGAAGGCGGTCCCTGACGCTCGCAAAGGCAAGAAGGCTCAGAAGTCAAAGCCCCCGGCGCCCCCGCCACGCGACGTTGTCCCCCGGGCGGGTCCCGAGTTTGGTGCGTATTCGCCGAATCGAGTGCATATTGTGTTCTAACCTTGCATACAGCGTCTGCGGACATTCAGCTGCTCCTGGCCGGCCAGGAGAAGCTCCTCACCACGCTGGCCAGCCTCAGCTCGCGCATGGACCGCCTCGAGTACGGCGTGGCCCCCGAGCAGGCGCTGTCTGACGCACGAAGCGCAGCCTCGACGTCGGCGAAGGTTCTCGCTGGCTCTGGCTCGAGCAAGGGGGCTTCTGGGTCTGGCGCCACGAAGGCGTCTGTACCCAAGCAGTCCTCTTCGAACGTCAAGGACTCCGCCCCC